>HG995147.1:6227706-6515272 GCA_905333015.3 Bombus campestris | reverse complement strand
CCTAACCCCAACCTAACCCCAACCTAACCCCAACCTAACCCCAACCTAACCCCAACCTAACCCCAACCTAACCCCAACCTAACCCCAACCTAACCCCAACCTAACCCCAACCTAACCCCAACCTAACCCCAACCTAACCCCAACCTAACCCCAACCTAACCCCAACCTAACCCCAACCTAACCCCAACCTAACCCCAACCTAACCCCAACCTAACCCCAACCTAACCCCAACCTAACCCCAACCTAACCCCAACCTAACCCCAACCTAACCCCAACCTAACCCCAACCTAACCCCAACCTAACCCCAACCTAACCCCAACCTAACCCCAACCTAACCCCAACCTAACCCCAACCTAACCCCAACCTAACCCCAACCTAACCCCAACCTAACCCCAACCTAACCCCAACCTAACCCCAACCTAACCCCAACCTAACCCCAACCTAACCCCAACCTAACCCCAACCTAACCCCAACCTAACCCCAACCTAACCCCAACCTAACCCCAACCTAACCCCAACCTAACCCCAACCTAACCCCAACCTAACCCCAACCTAACCCCAACCTAACCCCAACCTAACCCCAACCTAACCCCAACCTAACCCCAACCTAACCCCAACCTAACCCCAACCTAACCCCAACCTAACCCCAACCTAACCCCAACCTAACCCCAACCTAACCCCAACCTAACCCCAACCTAACCCCAACCTAACCCCAACCTAACCCCAACCTAACCCCAACCTAACCCCAACCTAACCCCAACCTAACCCCAACCTAACCCCAACCTAACCCCAACCTAACCCCAACCTAACCCCAACCTAACCCCAACCTAACCCCAACCTAACCCCAACCTAACCCCAACCTAACCCCAACCTAACCCCAACCTAACCCCAACCTAACCCCAACCTAACCCCAACCTAACCCCAACCTAACCCCAACCTAACCCCAACCTAACCCCAACCTAACCCCAACCTAACCCCAACCTAACCCCAACCTAACCCCAACCTAACCCCAACCTAACCCCAACCTAACCCCAACCTAACCCCAACCTAACCCCAACCTAACCCCAACCTAACCCCAACCTAACCCCAACCTAACCCCAACCTAACCCCAACCTAACCCCAACCTAACCCCAACCTAACCCCAACCTAACCCCAACCTAACCCCAACCTAACCCCAACCTAACCCCAACCTAACCCCAACCTAACCCCAACCTAACCCCAACCTAACCCCAACCTAACCCCAACCTAACCCCAACCTAACCCCAACCTAACCCCAACCTAACCCCAACCTAACCCCAACCTAACCCCAACCTAACCCCAACCTAACCCCAACCTAACCCCAACCTAACCCCAACCTAACCCCAACCTAACCCCAACCTAACCCCAACCTAACCCCAACCTAACCCCAACCTAACCCCAACCTAACCCCAACCTAACCCCAACCTAACCCCAACCTAACCCCAACCTAACCCCAACCTAACCCCAACCTAACCCCAACCTAACCCCAACCTAACCCCAACCTAACCCCAACCTAACCCCAACCTAACCCCAACCTAACCCCAACCTAACCCCAACCTAACCCCAACCTAACCCCAACCTAACCCCAACCTAACCCCAACCTAACCCCAACCTAACCCCAACCTAACCCCAACCTAACCCCAACCTAACCCCAACCTAACCCCAACCTAACCCCAACCTAACCCCAACCTAACCCCAACCTAACCCCAACCTAACCCCAACCTAACCCCAACCTAACCCCAACCTAACCCCAACCTAACCCCAACCTAACCCCAACCTAACCCCAACCTAACCCCAACCTAACCCCAACCTAACCCCAACCTAACCCCAACCTAACCCCAACCTAACCCCAACCTAACCCCAACCTAACCCCAACCTAACCCCAACCTAACCCCAACCTAACCCCAACCTAACCCCAACCTAACCCCAACCTAACCCCAACCTAACCCCAACCTAACCCCAACCTAACCCCAACCTAACCCCAACCTAACCCCAACCTAACCCCAACCTAACCCCAACCTAACCCCAACCTAACCCCAACCTAACCCCAACCTAACCCCAACCTAACCCCAACCTAACCCCAACCTAACCCCAACCTAACCCCAACCTAACCCCAACCTAACCCCAACCTAACCCCAACCTAACCCCAACCTAACCCCAACCTAACCCCAACCTAACCCCAACCTAACCCCAACCTAACCCCAACCTAACCCCAACCTAACCCCAACCTAACCCCAACCTAACCCCAACCTAACCCCAACCTAACCCCAACCTAACCCCAACCTAACCCCAACCTAACCCCAACCTAACCCCAACCTAACCCCAACCTAACCCCAACCTAACCCCAACCTAACCCCAACCTAACCCCAACCTAACCCCAACCTAACCCCAACCTAACCCCAACCTAACCCCAACCTAACCCCAACCTAACCCCAACCTAACCCCAACCTAACCCCAACCTAACCCCAACCTAACCCCAACCTAACCCCAACCTAACCCCAACCTAACCCCAACCTAACCCCAACCTAACCCCAACCTAACCCCAACCTAACCCCAACCTAAACCCCAACCTAACCCCAACCTAACCCCAACCTAACCCCAACCTAACCCCAACCTAACCCCAACCTAACCCCAACCTAACCCCAACCTAACCCCAACCTAACCCCAACCTAACCCCAACCTAACCCCAACCTAACCCCAACCTAACCCCAACCTAACCCCAACCTAACCCCAACCTAACCCCAACCTAACCCCAACCTAACCTAACCCCAACCTAACCCCAACCTAACCTAACCCCAACCTAACCCCAACCTAACCCCAACCTAACCCCAACCTAACCCCAACCTAACCCCAACCTAACCCCAACCTAACCCCAACCTAACCCCAACCTAACCCCAACCTAACCCCAACCTAACCCCAACCTAACCCCAACCTAACCCCAACCTAACCCCAACCTAACCCCAACCTAACCCCAACCTAACCCCAACCTAACCCCAACCTAACCCCAACCTAACCCCAACCTAACCCCAACCTAACCTAACCCCAACCTAACCCCAACCTAACCCCAACCTAACCCCAACCTAACCCCAATCCCAACCTAACCCCAACCTAACCCCAACCTAACCCCAACCTAACCCCAACCTAACCCCAACCTAACCCCAACCTAACCCCAACCTAACCCCAACCTAACCTAACCCCAACCTAACCCCAACCTAACCCCAACCTAACCCCAACCTAACCCCAACCTAACCCCAACCTAACCCCAACCTAACCCCAACCTAACCCCAACCTAACCCCAACCTAACCCCAACCTAACCCCAACCTAACCCCAACCTAACCCCAACCTAACCCCAACCTAACCCCAACCTAACCCCAACCTAACCCCAACCTAACCCCAACCTAACCCCAACCTAACCCCAACCTAACCCCAACCTAACCCCAACCTAACCCCAACCTAACCCCAACCTAACCCCAACCTAACCCCAACCTAACCCCAACCTAACCCCAACCTAACCCCAACCTAACCCCAACCTAACCCCAACCTAACCCCAACCTAACCCCAACCTAACCCCAACCTAACCCCAACCTAACCCCAACCTAACCCCAACCTAACCCCAACCTAACCCCAACCTAACCAACCTAACCCCAACCTAACCCCAACCTAACCCCAACCTAACCCCAACCCAACCTAACCCCAACCTAACCCCAACCTAACCCCAACCTAACCCCAACCTAACCCCAACCTAACCTAACCCCAACCTAACCCCAACCTAACCCCAACCTAACCCCAACCTAACCCCAACCTAACCCCAACCTAACCCCAACCTAACCCCAACCTAACCCCAACCTAACCCCAACCTAACCCCAACCTAACCCCAACCTAACCCCAACCTAACCTAACCCCAACCTAACCCCAACCTAACCCCAACCTAACCCCAACCTAACCCCAACCTAACCCCAACCTAACCCCAACCTAACCCCAACCTAACCCCAACCTTTTTTTTTTTTTTTATACGTGGGGAAATCCTCATGGACACCCGGCCGCCCTCTGGGAGGCGGCGGCGGGTAGTGTCGGACTCTTACCGACTAAAACCCCACGATGGTCGCCGTGACGGTTCTCGGGAGCGTCCCGTTTCCTGTCTCGAAGCTCTCGGTCCAGGGCGCTCCCTCGTCGCTCCCCCGCGAGATTTTTCGCAGGGGACATCCTCTTCTTTCTCTTCTTGGCAGCCGGGGGGTGACCACCGGCCCCCGCGGCGCCGGCGTTCCGTGGGGCCGTCGTGCAATTCCGGGCAGGGACCCAGACCCTCCCCGGCTTGACGGCCTGTTTTTTCCCCTTCGGACGAACGCGCGCGCGCGCTCTTCTACGACGGCGGCGTCGGTGGTGGCGCCGCGGTCGCGCGGCGTCGCGTCGTCGACGTTGCTCCTCCTCGCGCTCTTCTTCGTCCGCGCACGACCCGGCAGGGGTCGCGGTTCTTCACCCTGCTCCGCTCCGCCCGCTCCTTCGCCAGCATGACCTGCTCGCAGAAGGTGCGGACGGCCGCGTACTCCTGTGGACTCCTCAGCGTCGCCTCCACGAGCGCCTCGGGGGCCAACCCGTCGCCTATGGCGAGACGTAGCACGCGGCGCGGCACCTCCCACGCCGGACAACGCTCCAGCGTGTGCTGCGCCGTGTCCTCTTCCTCCTGGCAGTGGTGACAGATTGACGTCACCTCACGCTGGATTCTTCTCAGGAACTCACCGAACACACCGTGGCCGGTGAGCACCTGCGTCATCCTGTACGAACCTAACCCCAACCTAACCTAACCCCAACCTAACCCCAACCTAACCCCAACCTAACCCCAACCTAACCCCAACCTAACCCCAACCTAACCCCAACCTAACCCCAACCTAACCCCAACCTAACCCCAACCTAACCCCAACCTAACCTAACCCCAACCTAACCCCAACCTAACCCCAACCTAACCCCAACCTAACCCCAACCTAACCCCAACCTAACCCCAACCTAACCCCAACCTAACCCCAACCTAACCCCAACCTAACCCCAACCTAACCCCAACCTAACCCCAACCTAACCCCAACCTAACCCCAACCTAACCCCAACCTAACCCCAACCTAACCCCAACCTAACCCCAACCTAACCCCAACCTAACCCCAACCTAACCCCAACCTAACCCCAACCTAACCCCAACCTAACCCCAACCTAACCCCAACCTTTTTTTTTTTTTTTTTTTTATACGTGGGGAAATCCTCATGGACACCCGGCCGCCCTCTGGGAGGCGGCGGCGGGTAGTGTCGGACTCTTACCGACTAAAACCCCACGATGGTCGCCGTGACGGTTCTCGGGAGCGTCCCGTTTCCTGTCTCGAAGCTCTCGGTCCAGGGCGCTCCCTCGTCGCTCCCCCGCGAGATTTTTCGCAGGGGACATCCTCTTCTTTCTCTTCTTGGCAGCCGGGGGGTGACCACCGGCCCCCGCGGCGCCGGCGTTCCGTGGGGCCGTCGTGCAATTCCGGGCAGGGACCCAGACCCTCCCCGGCTTGACGGCCTGTTTTTTCCCCTTCGGACGAACGCGCGCGCGCGCTCTTCTACGACGGCGGCGTCGGTGGTGGCGCCGCGGTCGCGCGGCGTCGCGTCGTCGACGTTGCTCCTCCTCGCGCTCCTCTTCGTCCGCGCACGACCCGGCAGGGGTCGCGGTTCTTCACCCTGCTCCGCTCCGCCCGCTCCTTCGCCAGCATGACCTGCTCGCAGAAGGTGCGGACGGCCGCGTACTCCTGTGGACTCCTCAGCGTCGCCTCCACGAGCGCCTCGGGGGCCAACCCGTCGCCTATGGCGAGACGTAGCACGCGGCGCGGCACCTCCCACGCCGGACAACGCTCCAGCGTGTGCTGCGCCGTGTCCTCTTCCTCCTGGCAGTGGTGACAGATTGACGTCACCTCACGCTGGATTCTTCTCAGGAACTCACCGAACACACCGTGGCCGGTGAGCACCTGCGTCATCCTGTACGTCAGAGGGACCCCGCCGCGGTCCCGCCACGCCTCCCAGTTGGGGAGGACGGCGCGCACGGCCCGGTGTGGCCGTGACATGTCCTCCTCGGTTAGTTGGGCGCGCCATCTCTCCCAGACCCTGTGCCGCGTCTCCCTCCACACGTCCTGGAACGGACGTTCGCCGCCTCCACCGCCACCGTCCGAGCCCAGGGCCCTACGGTGGTTGTACAACCGTTGGAGCGCAAGGGCCTGCAGCTCGAACGGTGGGGACGCGGCCAGCACGGACGCCGACGCGTGCGACACCGTTCGGTATGCACGCGCGATCCTGATGGCGGTCGTCCTGTGCAGCCTCCGTAGCAGGGTCAGGCTGCGACGGTTGGCCAGCAGTTCTTCGGCCCATACGGGGGCCCCGTAGAGGACCCTCGATCTCACCACTCCCTCGTAGAGGCGGCGCACTCTCGTTCCCGCTCCACCGATGTTGGGCAGCAAGCCGCACAGGGCGTTGGCTGCGGCTGCCACCTTCGGAACCAGTTCCTCGAAGTGGGGCTCGAACGTCCATCCGCTGTCGATGGTGAGGCCCAGGTACCTCATCTGGGCTCTCACCGGTACGTCCTCGCCGTCGCACCTGACGCACAGTCCGGACGGTGGGGCTCCTCTGCGACGACGGTCGAAGAACCCCACGGCCTCCGTCTTGGCCGGCGACACGTTCAGCCCCAGTCTTCCTATCGCCCTCACCGCGCGCGCCACCGCCAAGTCCGCGATCGCCTGCGCCTCGTACCATCCCCCGCCGCCGGCCATGACCAAGGTGTCGTCGGCGTAGCACACCAAGGCCGTGCCCGGCGGCATGGGGCAACGGAGGACCGAGTCGTACGCGGTGATCCACAGTATGGGTCCCAGGACCGACCCCTGCGGGACACCGCGCTCCACCGGCCTCCTCTCCTCCGCGCCGTTTCGGCCCGCGTACCCGATCCAACGGTCGCTGAGGTACGACCGTATCAGGCGAACAAGGTACGCGGGCACCTCCAGCCTCTCCAGCGCCTCCACGATCCTGGCCCAGGGGATCGTGTTGAACGCGTTGGTCACGTCCAATGAGACCGCGATGGCCACTCCTCCCCGCGCTACCATGTCGTCGGCGGTCGTCCGCACCATCCTCACGGCGTCCACGGTGGATCTTCCTTTTCTGAATCCGAACTGGCTATCGTGCCAGCCGGATCCGCGCTCCGTGATATGCGCCTCCAGACGGGCGGCGATTATCCTTTCCAGGAGCTTGCCAGCCTCGTCCAGAAGGCATATCGGTCTGTACGCGGACGGCGAGTCCGGCGGGCGGCCCTCCTTGCAACCTAACCCCAACCTAACCCCAACCTAACCCCAACCTAACCCCAACCTAACCCCAACCTAACCCCAACCTAACCCCAACCTAACCCCAACCTAACCCCAACCTAACCCCAACCTAACCCCAACCTAACCCAACCTAACCCCAACCTAACCCCAACCTAACCCCAACCTAACCCCAACCTAACCCCAACCTAACCCCAACCTAACCCCAACCTAACCCCAACCTAACCCCAACCTAACCCCAACCTAACCCCAACCTAACCCCAACCTAACCCCAACCTAACCCCAACCTTTTTTTTTTTTTTTTTTTTTTTTATACGTGGGGAAATCCTCATGGACACCCGGCCGCCCTCTGGGAGGCGGCGGCGGGTAGTGTCGGACTCTTACCGACTAAAACCCCACGATGGTCGCCGTGACGGTTCTCGGGAGCGTCCCGTTTCCTGTCTCGAAGCTCTCGGTCCAGGGCGCTCCCTCGTCGCTCCCCCGCGAGATTTTTCGCAGGGGACATCCTCTTCTTTCTCTTCTTGGCAGCCGGGGGGTGACCACCGGCCCCCGCGGCGCCGGCGTTCCGTGGGGCCGTCGTGCAATTCCGGGCAGGGACCCAGACCCTCCCCGGCTTGACGGCCTGTTTTTTCCCCTTCGGACGAACGCGCGCGCGCGCTCTTCTACGACGGCGGCGTCGGTGGTGGCGCCGCGGTCGCGCGGCGTCGCGTCGTCGACGTTGCTCCTCCTCGCTCTCCTCTTCGTCCGCGCACGACCCGGCAGGGGTCGCGGTTCTTCACCCTGCTCCGCTCCGCCCGCTCCTTCGCCAGCATGACCTGCTCGCAGAAGGTGCGGACGGCCGCGTACTCCTGTGGACTCCTCAGCGTCGCCTCCACGAGCGCCTCGGGGGCCAACCCGTCGCCTATGGCGAGACGTAGCACGCGGCGCGGCACCTCCCACGCCGGACAACGCTCCAGCGTGTGCTGCGCCGTGTCCTCTTCCTCCTGGCAGTGGTGACAGATTGACGTCACCTCACGCTGGATTCTTCTCAGGAACTCACCGAACACACCGTGGCCGGTGAGCACCTGCGTCATCCTGTACGTCAGAGGGACCCCGCCGCGGTCCCGCCACGCCTCCCAGTTGGGGAGGACGGCGCGCACGGCCCGGTGTGGCCGTGACATGTCCTCCTCGGTTAGTTGGGCGCGCCATCTCTCCCAGACCCTGTGCCGCGTCTCCCTCCACACGTCCTGGAACGGACGTTCGCCGCCTCCACCGCCACCGTCCGAGCCCAGGGCCCTACGGTGGTTGTACAACCGTTGGAGCGCAAGGGCCTGCAGCTCGAACGGTGGGGACGCGGCCAGCACGGACGCCGACGCGTGCGACACCGTTCGGTATGCACGCGCGATCCTGATGGCGGTCGTCCTGTGCAGCCTCCGTAGCAGGGTCAGGCTGCGACGGTTGGCCAGCAGTTCTTCGGCCCATACGGGGGCCCCGTAGAGGACCCTCGATCTCACCACTCCCTCGTAGAGGCGGCGCACTCTCGTTCCCGCTCCACCGATGTTGGGCAGCAAGCCGCACAGGGCGTTGGCTGCGGCTGCCACCTTCGGAACCAGTTCCTCGAAGTGGGGCTCGAACGTCCATCCGCTGTCGATGGTGAGGCCCAGGTACCTCATCTGGGCTCTCACCGGTACGTCCTCGCCGTCGCACCTGACGCACAGTCCGGACGGTGGGGCTCCTCTGCGACGACGGTCGAAGAACCCCACGGCCTCCGTCTTGGCCGGCGACACGTTCAGCCCCAGTCTTCCTATCGCCCTCACCGCGCGCGCCACCGCCAAGTCCGCGATCGCCTGCGCCTCGTACCATCCCCCGCCGCCGGCCATGACCAAGGTGTCGTCGGCGTAGCACACCAAGGCCGTGCCCGGCGGCATGGGGCAACGGAGGACCGAGTCGTACGCGGTGATCCACAGTATGGGTCCCAGGACCGACCCCTGCGGGACACCGCGCTCCACCGGCCTCCTCTCCTCCGCGCCGTTTCGGCCCGCGTACCCGATCCAACGGTCGCTGAGGTACGACCGTATCAGGCGAACAAGGTACGCGGGCACCTCCAGCCTCTCCAGCGCCTCCACGATCCTGGCCCAGGGGATCGTGTTGAACGCGTTGGTCACGTCCAATGAGACCGCGATGGCCACTCCTCCCCGCGCTACCATGTCGTCGGCGGTCGTCCGCACCATCCTCACGGCGTCCACGGTGGATCTTCCTTTTCTGAATCCGAACTGGCTATCGTGCCAGCCGGATCCGCGCTCCGTGATATGCGCCTCCAGACGGGCGGCGATTATCCTTTCCAGGAGCTTGCCAGCCTCGTCCAGAAGGCATATCGGTCTGTACGCGGACGGCGAGTCCGGCGGGCGGCCCTCCTTGCGCAGCAGCACCAGCCTCGCCGTCCTCCACGCCCGTGGGTACGCGCCTTCCCTCATGCACCGCGTGAAGACGTGCTGCAGACGGGGAGCCAGGGTCTCCATCGACTCTGCCCAGACACGGCCCGGTATTCCGTCCGGACCGGGTGCCACGTCGCCGCGGGACGCCATCCTCTTCGTTGCCGCGAGTAACTCTTCCTTCGTCACTCGCAGCTCTTCCCTCCACTCCGCGGCGGTGTTGTTGGAGCGGAGCGGCGGCGTCCTCCTCCTCGTCGCGTCGACGTTGTCCGTGCTGTCCTGTTGCTGTCGCGGGAACAGAGCGCTCAGAACCGTGTCGAGCAACCCCGGCTCCATACTCGCGGTCAATGGGGGTGCCGGTGGTCGTAGCCTCCTCGTGACCAACCGGTAGGGCCTCCCCCATGGATCGGCCTCGACCGATTCGACGAGCTCGTCCCAGGCCCGGGCTTTCGCCGTCCGGATCTCCCACTGGAGTATCCTCCTCTTCTCCCTGTACGCGTCGTAACAGCGGGAGATCCTCTCCTCGTCGCGCGTTCGCCTGCGCCGGGCCCTCTGCAGCGCTGTACGTGCCAGTGCGCATCCTCTTCTGAGGGCGGCTATCTCCTCCGTCCACCAGTAGACGCCCGGGGCTCGCGCTCCGTGGCTGGTACTGGAGCGCGGCATTGAGGCGTCGCAGGCCGCGGCCATGTCTCTCCGCAGATCCTCCGCCTCCTCGTCTATGCTGCTGCCGCCGTCGTCCCGCGTTGTCCGCGCGTCCCAACTCCATGCGGACACGGAGACAGCGGCTTGCAGAAGATCCCGGTTCCTGTCTTTCGCCCGCCATCTTCTTCTCGGTGTTGGCGGATGGCGGGAACGGTTCGGCCCTCCGGTGTCGTTGCTGCCGACGGCCCGTCCGGTGGACGTGGTTTCCGGGGCGAGCTCCATCATCACGTAGAGATGGTCGGACAGAGTCTCGACCCCGTCCAGCACCCTCCAGTCGCGCACTCTCCGGTGTAGGTTGGCGGTGGCCCAGGTCAGGTCGATGACGGAGGACCCCCTCCAGGCCTGGCACGTGCTCGTCGATCCTCTGTTGGACAGCAGCAGTCCAAGTCCCGCGGCCCAGTCGGCCACCATTCTTCCCCTTGTGGTGGTTCGCGTGTCGTTCCACTGCGTGGAGCGGGCGTTGAAGTCCCCGAGCACGAGTAGCTGTCGGGGACGGCATATCCTCCTGATGCAGTCGCCCACTCCGTCGAGGAACGCCCCGAACGCGACCAGGCCGCTGTTGGGAGATACGTATACCCCCACCACGGCAATCCCTGCCCACTCGACCGCGACGTAGCCGTTGCCGCGTTCCAGCAGGACGCCGGGAATGCCGGGCGTCGTTGTCGTTGTCTCTGTCGTCCATCCGACTGCCGCTGTCCCGTCCAAGTCCCCGACCCAGTTGGGAGAGTCGGGAACGCGATGCGGTTCCGCCACCACAGCGAGGGCGACTCTGCTCTCCCGGATGGTCTGGAAGAGCAGATCTTGAGCTCGCCTCGATCTACCTACGTTGCACTGGAGGATTCGTTGGAATCTATTGGCCCAACTCCATGGCCTCCTCCAGGCCATCTACCGCCGCCGCCGTTGCTGTTGTCGTCGTCGTCGTCGTCGTCGCCGCTGCTGCTGCCAATTCTTTGGCGGCGACGGCGGCGGCGACGGCAGTGGCGGTGGCGTCGGTGCTTCCAGATGTCCCTCCGGCGGTGGCTAGTCCGCGGGTGGGTCCTCTCCTCCTGCTTGTTGTTGTTGTCTTCGGCGGCGTGCATGCCACCCCTCCCATCCTGTGATTGGCCGGGACCCCGAGCGAATCGCACAGGGGGCATTTGGGCACGGAGGCGGGACAGCCTCTCGCGCGATGTCCGCTTCCGCCGCACCTGTAACAGATCTGCCCGCGATCCACGGCGGACACGCAAGTGGCTCTCACGTGTCCGAGTTCCAGGCACCTGTAGCACTGCAAGGGCCGTCTTGGTATGGCGACGACCCTCGCAGTGGACCAACCCAGGGCGATACTCCCAGCCCGGGCTATCTTACGGGCCCCGGCCACCGGGCACTTGACGTACACCGAGCCAAGACCGTCCCTGGATGCTCCAATCTCGCCGACCTGCACCTCCGGGACCGCGCAGCCCGCCGCCAAAGCCAGCGCCTGCCGCAGCTCTTCCCTCTGTAGCGAGATGTCGATCCCGACGACCCGCAGCTCCGCCGTCTTCACTGGAGCCGCCACCCTGACGGTTGCCGGATCCAGCACCCTGGTCAGATGTGACGCCAGCCGGGACGCTTTCTCCCTTTCTTTGTCGCCGGGCACCTTGATTATGATGGCGCCCGACATCGCCTTCTTCATCCCGACCGACTGTACTCCGATATCAGTCAGCGGGATGCTCCTCCTGGCCGTGGCGATGACCTCGGCGTACGTCATCTTCGCTCCCTCGTTGAGCGTCAATGTCACCGCGGATGTTCGCGGTGCGCGAGGGAGCGAGGCCGTTCTCGCCGTCGCCGTCGTTGGCTTCTTGGACGTGGAGACGCCCGGTTTGGGCGCCCGCGCCGTTCTTCCCTGGGGCTGCTGCTGCTGCCGTTGCCGCAGCAGCCTTTCCGCCGGCAGCGGTGCCGCTGCCCTCGTCGGGGGTGCGGCCCTTCCTCCTGTTGCTCTCGCCGTCTCCTCGGCGGCGAAAGCCACTCCCCTCCTCCTCCTGCGCCTCCTGCGCGCTGTTTTGGAGACCACTGGTCTCCATTCGTCCTCCTCCCGCGCCTTCGCTGGAGGCTTCGGGATGCTCCCGGTGGTGATGGCGGCAGTGGGGGCGGCGACGGAGGGAGCCGTGATACCGCGCTCGGTGGCTCCCTTCCGCGTTTCGGCGCCGCTTGCGCGGCCCCTCTCGAAACGCTCGTCGATCCGCCGCATTATCGACGCCGCAATCTCTTCCATCCTCTTCTCCATCCTCTTCTCCACGGCAGCGAGGCTCCCGCTCTCGTCGTTGTTCTCGCGAGGAGAATCGCTGGGACCAGAGGTGATACGTCCCTGCGCGTTGGCGTCCCTTCTCGCCAGTTCGTTGCTAAGGGACGCAACTTGGCTACGAAGGAACGCGATCTCTTCCTCCAGCAGGGCGTTTCTCGCGTCAGCCAGCCTTGCGGCCCCAGACCCGCTGCCGGGCTCCAGTCCGTACCTCCTCATCATCTCAAGCGCCCACGCGGCGGTGAGGTAGTTCACTGACTCCCTCAGCAGCTTGACGTATGTCCCCTTCAAATTCGACGACCTCGCCGCCACCATGCTGACGTTTCCCAGACACCTCACCACCTCGGCGCAAACGTCTTCCGGCGAGGTCCTCCTCACCACCTGCATCATCTCATCGGGCACCTCCGGTATCATGCAGGCAAGCTTCCGTTTCTTGCCCCTGCACGTCGACGAGGCGGCCGACGAATGTGACGTGTACGAGGCGACCGACTCTTCGTCGTCGGACCTCGCTGGCGTCCTTGATCCTCCTGGTGCCACTGGCGGTGTGGCGTCGCCTACTGGGGCCGGGACGGCAAAGACGCTCCCCGTCCCTCCTGAAGCTCTCCTAAGGGAGCTCCTACTCCTGGTAAGTGGTGGCCCGTTGTCCTCCTGGGTCACCTCCATCCTTCCTTCTTCACTACCTTTGCCAGTCGCAGTAACACAAACGAGGGCCTGGCTATCCACCCCCGAGCGGCCGTGGTCGTTAGATGACGACGCAGTGGGGCCCACTTGACCACCCACGCCTGCGCCGGTACTGGGGTATCCCTCCCCTGCACCGTAAACCTTTTCACTCCTTATTTTGTCCATCATATTTTGTTTAATTTTTGCCGTAGTTGTCAACGGTATTCCATCCTGGCGCCACTCACTCTTTCGCACCCTGCATCGGTCAAAGCCGATGCAGGGTGACGGGGAGCCCCACGAGAAGGTGAGGTGAGTGGTCTTGGCAGATATGGGCCCACCAACTTCTCCGAAATTCCCCGCACCGGATCAGCAAACTGGCCAGTCCCGAAGGACCCACCAGCCGCCACCCGACTATAGGAGAATATCAGATCCATCGGGGTTTCCCAGGGCGTGGTACTACGCCCTAAGAACCCATACCCACCTCGTGCTCCCCAACCTAACCCCAACCTAACCCCAACCTAACCCCAACCTAACCCCAACCTAACCCCAACCTAACCCCAACCTAACCCCAACCTAACCCCAACCTAACCCCAACCTAACCTAACCCCAACCTAACCCCAACCTAACCCAACCTAACCCCAACCTAACCCCAACCTAACCCCAACCTAACCCCAACCTAACCCCAACCTAACCCCAACCTAACCCCAACCTAACCCCAACCTAACCCCAACCTAACCCCAACCTAACCCCAACCTAACCCCAACCTAACCCCAACCTAACCCCAACCTAACCCCAACCTAACCCCAACCTAACCCCAACCTAACCCCAACCTAACCCCAACCTAACCCCAACCTAACCCCAACCTTTTTTTTTTTTTTTTTTTTTTTTTTTTTATACGTGGGGAAATCCTCATGGACACCCGGCCGCCCTCTGGGAGGCGGCGGCGGGTAGTGTCGGACTCTTACCGACTAAAACCCCCCGATGGTCGCCGTGACGGTTCTCGGGAGCGTCCCGTTTCCTGTCTCGAAGCTCTCGGTCCAGGGCGCTCCCTCGTCGCTCCCCCGCGAGATTTTTCGCAGGGGACATCCTCTTCTTTCTCTTCTTGGCAGCCGGGGGGTGACCACCAGCCCCCGCGGCGCCGGCGTTCCGTGGGGCCGTCGTGCAATTCCGGGCAGGGACCCAGACCCTCCCCGGCTTGACGGCCTGTTTTTTCCCCCTTCGGACGAACGCGCGCGCGCGCTCTTCTACGACGGCGGCGTCGGTGGTGGCGCCGCGGTCGCGCGGCGTCGCGTCGTCGACGTTGCTCCTCCTCGCGCTCCTCTTCGTCCGCGCACGACCCGGCAGGGGTCGCGGTTCTTCACCCTGCTCCGCTCCGCCCGCTCCTTCGCCAGCATGACCTGCTCGCAGAAGGTGCGGACGGCCGCGTACTCCTGCGGACTCCTCAGCGTCGCCTCCACGAGCGCCTCGGGGGCCAACCCGTCGCCTATGGCGAGACGTAGCACGCGGCGCGGCACCTCCCACGCCGGACAACGCTCCAGCGTGTGCTGCGCCGTGTCCTCTTCCTCCTGGCAGTGGTGACAGATTGACGTCACCTCACGCTGGATTCTTCTCAGGAACTCACCGAACACACCGTGGCCGGTGAGCACCTGCGTCATCCTGTACGTCAGAGGGACCCCGCCGCGGTCCCGCCACGCCTCCCAGTTGGGGAGGACGGCGCGCACGGCCCGGTGTGGCCGTGACATGTCCTCCTCGGTTAGTTGGGCGCGCCATCTCTCCCAGACCCTGTGCCGCGTCTCCCTCCACACGTCCTGGAACGGACGTTCGCCGCCGCCACCGTCCGAGCCCAGGGCCCTACGGTGGTTGTACAACCGTTGGAGCGCAAGGGCCTGCAGCTCGAACGGCGGGGACGCGGCCAGCACGGACGCCGACGCGTGCGACACCGTCCGGTATGCACGCGCGATCCTGATGGCGGTCGTCCTGTGCAGCCTCCGTAGCAGGGTCAGGCTGCGACGGTTGGCCAGCAGTTCTTCGGCCCATACGGGGGCCCCGTAGAGGACCCTCGATCTCACCACTCCCTCGTAGAGGCGGCGCACTCTCGTTCCCGCTCCACCGATGTTGGGCAGCAAGCCGCACAGGGCGTTGGCTGCGGCTGCCACCTTCGGCACCAGTTCCTCGAAGTGGGGCTCGAACGTCCATCCGCTGTCGATGGTGAGGCCCAGGTACCTCATCTGGGCTCTCACCGGTACGTCCTCGCCGTCGCACCTGACGCACAGTCCGGACGGTGGGGCTCCTCTGCGACGACGGTCGAAGAACCCCACGGCCTCCGAACCTAACCCCAACCTAACCCCAACCTAACCCCAACCTAACCCCAACCTAACCCCAACCTAACCCCAACCTAACCCCAACCTAACCCCAACCTAACCCCAACCTAACCCCAACCTAACCCCAACCTAACCCCAACCTAACCCCAACCTAACCCCAACCTAACCTAACCAACCTAACCCCAACCTAACCCCAACCTAACCCCAACCTAACCCCAACCTAACCCCAACCTAACCCCAACCTAACCCCAACCTAACCCCAACCTAACCTAACCCCAACCTAACCCAACCTAACCCCAACCTAACCCCAACCTAACCCCAACCTAACCCCAACCTAACCCCAACCTAACCCAACCTAACCCCAACCTAACCCCAACCTAACCCCAACCTAACCCCAACCTAACCCCAACCTAACCCCAACCTAACCCCAACCTAACCCCAACCTAACCCCAACCTAACCCCAACCTTTTTTTTTTTTTTTTTTTTTATACGTGGGGAAATCCTCATGGACACCCGGCCGCCCTCTGGGAGGCGGCGGCGGGTAGTGTCGGACTCTTACCGACTAAAACCCCACGATGGTCGCCGTGACGGTTCTCGGGAGCGTCCCGTTTCCTGTCTCGAAGCTCTCGGTCCAGGGCGCTCCCTCGTCGCTCCCCCGCGAGATTTTTCGCAGGGGACATCCTCTTCTTTCTCTTCTTGGCAGCCGGGGGGTGACCACCGGCCCCCGCGGCGCCGGCGTTCCGTGGGGCCGTCGTGCAATTCCGGGCAGGGACCCAGACCCTCCCCGGCTTGACGGCCTGTTTTTTCCCCTTCGGACGAACGCGCGCGCGCGCTCTTCTACGACGGCGGCGTCGGTGGTGGCGCCGCGGTCGCGCGGCGTCGCGTCGTCGACGTTGCTCCTCCTCGCGCTCCTCTTCGTCCGCGCACGACCCGGCAGGGGTCGCGGTTCTTCACCCTGCTCCGCTCCGCCCGCTCCTTCGCCAGCATGACCTGCTCGCAGAAGGTGCGGACGGCCGCGTACTCCTGTGGACTCCTCAGCGTCGCCTCCACGAGCGCCTCGGGGGCCAACCCGTCGCCTATGGCGAGACGTAGCACGCGGCGCGGCACCTCCCACGCCGGACAACGCTCCAGCGTGTGCTGCGCCGTGTCCTCTTCCTCCTGGCAGTGGTGACAGATTGACGTCACCTCACGCTGGATTCTTCTCAGGAACTCACCGAACACACCGTGGCCGGTGAGCACCTGCGTCATCCTGTACGTCAGAGGGACCCCGCCGCGGTCCCGCCACGCCTCCCAGTTGGGGAGGACGGCGCGCACGGCCCGGTGTGGCCGTGACATGTCCTCCTCGGTTAGTTGGGCGCGCCATCTCTCCCAGACCCTGTGCCGCGTCTCCCTCCACACGTCCTGGAACGGACGTTCGCCGCCTCCACCGCCACCGTCCGAGCCCAGGGCCCTACGGTGGTTGTACAACCGTTGGAGCGCAAGGGCCTGCAGCTCGAACGGTGGGGACGCGGCCAGCACGGACGCCGACGCGTGCGACACCGTTCGGTATGCACGCGCGATCCTGATGGCGGTCGTCCTGTGCAGCCTCCGTAGCAGGGTCAGGCTGCGACGGTTGGCCAGCAGTTCTTCGGCCCATACGGGGGCCCCGTAGAGGACCCTCGATCTCACCACTCCCTCGTAGAGGCGGCGCACTCTCGTTCCCGCTCCACCGATGTTGGGCAGCAAGCCGCACAGGGCGTTGGCTGCGGCTGCCACCTTCGGAACCAGTTCCTCGAAGTGGGGCTCGAACGTCCATCCGCTGTCGATGGTGAGGCCCAGGTACCTCATCTGGGCTCTCACCGGTACGTCCTCGCCGTCGCACCTGACGCACAGTCCGGACGGTGGGGCTCCTCTGCGACGACGGTCGAAGAACCCCACGGCCTCCGTCTTGGCCGGCGACACGTTCAGCCCCAGTCTTCCTATCGCCCTCACCGCGCGCGCCACCGCCAAGTCCGCGATCGCCTGCGCCTCGTACCATCCCCCGCCGCCGGCCATGACCAAGGTGTCGTCGGCGTAGCACACCAAGGCCGTGCCCGGCGGCATGGGGCAACGGAGGACCGAGTCGTACGCGGTGATCCACAGTATGGGTCCCAGGACCGACCCCTGCGGGACACCGCGCTCCACCGGCCTCCTCTCCTCCGCGCCGTTTCGGCCCGCGTACCCGATCCAACGGTCGCTGAGGTACGACCGTAT
Organism: Bombus campestris; assembly: GCA_905333015.3. Taxonomy (NCBI): domain Eukaryota; kingdom Metazoa; phylum Arthropoda; class Insecta; order Hymenoptera; family Apidae; genus Bombus; species Bombus campestris. Next base: position 6,497,353 of record HG995147.1, on the reverse strand, counting down.
CAGGCGAACAAGGTACGCGGGCACCTCCAGCCTCTCCAGCGCCTCCACGATCCTGGCCCAGGGGATCGTGTTGAACGCGTTGGTCACGTCCAATGAGACCGCGATGGCCACTCCTCCCCGCGCTACCATGTCGTCGGCGGTCGTCCGCACCATCCTCACGGCGTCCACGGTGGATCTTCCTTTTCTGAATCCGAACTGGCTATCGTGCCAGCCGGATCCACGCTCCGTGATATGCGCCTCCAGACGGGCGGCGATTATCCTTTCCAGGAGCTTGCCAGCCTCGTCCAGAAGGCATATCGGTCTGTACGCGGACGGCGAGTCCGGCGGGCGGCCCTCCTTGCGCAGCAGCACCAGCCTCGCCGTCCTCCACGCCCGTGGGTACGCGCCTTCCCTCATGCACCGCGTGAAGACGTGCTGCAGACGGGGAGCCAGGGTCTCCATCGACTCTGCCCAGACACGGCCCGGTATTCCGTCCGGACCGGGTGCCACGTCGCCGCGGGACGCCATCCTCTTCGTTGCCGCGAGTAACTCTTCCTTCGTCACTCGCAGCTCTTCCCTCCACTCCGCGACGGTGTTGTTGGAGCGGAGCGGCGGCGTCCTCCTCCTCGTCGCGTCGACGTTGTCCGTGCTGTCCTGTTGCTGTCGCGGGAACAGAGCGCTCAGAACCGTGTCGAGCAACCCCGGCTCCATACTCGCGGTCAATGGGGGTGCCGGTGGTCGTAGCCTCCTCGTGACCAACCGGTAGGGCCTCCCCCATGGATCGGCCTCGACCGATTCGACGAGCTCGTCCCAGGCCCGGGCTTTCGCCGTCCGGATCTCCCACTGGAGTATCCTCCTCTTCTCCCTGTACGCGTCGTAACAGCGGGAGATCCTCTCCTCATCGCGCGTTCGCCTGCGCCGGGCCCTCTGCAGCACTGTACGTGCCAGTGCGCATCCTCTTCTGAGGGCGGCTATCTCCTCCGTCCACCAGTAGACGCCCGGGGCTCGCGCTCCGTGGCAGGTACTGGAGCGCGGCATTGAGGCGTCGCAGGCCGCGGCCATGTCTCTCCGCAGATCCTCCGCCTCCTCGTCTATGCTGCTGCCGCCGTCGTCCCGCGTTGTCCGCGCGTCCCAACTCCATGCGGACACGGAGACAGCGGCTTGCAGAAGATCCCGGTTCCTGTCTTTCGCCCGCCATCTTCTTCTCGGTGTTGGCGGATGGCGGGAACGGTTCGGCCCTCCGGTGTCGTTGCTGCCGACGGCCCGTCCGGTGGACGTGGTTTCCGGGGCGAGCTCCATCATCACGTAGAGATGGTCGGACAGAGTCTCGACCCCGTCCAGCACCCTCCAGTCGCGCACTCTCCGGTGTAGGTTGGCGGTGGCCCAGGTCAGGTCGATGACGGAGGACCCCCTCCAGGCCTGGCACGTGCTCGTCGATCCTCTGTTGGACAGCAGCAGTCCAAGTCCCGCGGCCCAGTCGGCCACCATTCTTCCCCTTGTGGTGGTTCGCGTGTCGTTCCACTGCGTGGAGCGGGCGTTGAAGTCCCCGAGCACGAGTAGCTGTCGGGGACGGCATATCCTCCTGATGCAGTCGCCCACTCCGTCGAGGAACGCTCCGAACGCGACCAGGCCGCTGTTGGGAGATACGTATACCCCCACCACAGCAATCCCTGCCCACTCGACCGCGACGTAGCCGTTGCCGCGTTCCAGCAGGACGCCGGGAGTGCCGGGCGTCGTTGTCGTTGTCGCTGTCATCCATCCGACTGCCGCTGTCCCGTCCAAGTCCCCGACCCAGTTGGGAGAGTCGGGAACGCGATGCGGTTCCGCCACCACAGCGAGGGCGACTCTGCTCTCCCGGATGGTCTGGAAGAGCAGGTCTTGAGCTCGCCTCGATCTACCTACGTTACACTGGAGGATTCGTTGGAATCTATTGGCCCAACTCCATGGCCTCCTCCAGGCCATCCACCGCCGCCGCCGCCGCCGCCGTCGTAGTCGTCGTCGTTGTTGTCGCCGCTGCTGCTGCCAATTCTTTGGCGGCGACGGCGGCGGCGACGGCGGCGGCGGTGGCGTCGGTGCTTCCAGGTGTCCCTCCGGCGGTGGCTAGTCCGCGGGTGGGTCCACTCCTCCTGCTGGTTGTTGTTGTCTTCGGCGGCGTGCATGCCACCCCTCCCATCCTGTGATTGGCCGGGACCCCGAGCGAATCGCACAGGGGGCATTTGGGCACGGAGGCGGGACAGCCTCTCGCGCGATGTCCGCTTCCGCCGCACCTGTAACAGATCTGCCCGCGATCCACGGCGGACACGCAAGTGGCTCTCACGTGTCCGAGTTCCAGGCACCTGTAGCACTGCAAGGGCCGTCTTGGTATGGCGACGACCCTCGCAGTGGACCAACCCAGGGCGATACTCCCAGCCCGGGCTATCTTACGGGCCCCGGCCACCGGGCACTTGACGTACACCGAGCCAAGACCGTCCCTGGATGCTCCAATCTCGCCGACCTGCACCTCCGGGACCGCGCAGCCCGCCGCCAAAGCCAGCGCCTGCCGCAGCTCTTCCCTCTGTAGCGAGATGTCGATCCCGACGACCCGCAGCTCCGCCGTCTTCACTGGAGCCGCCACCCTGACGGTTGCCGGATCCAGCACCCTGGTCAGATGTGACGCCAGCCGGGACGCTTTCTCCCTTTCTTTGTCGCCGGGCACCTTGATTATGATGGCGCCCGACATCGCCTTCTTCATCCCGACCGACTGTACTCCGATATCAGTCAGCGGGATGCTCCTCCTGGCCGTGGCGATGACCTCGGCGTACGTCATCTTCGCTCCCTCGTTGAGCGTCAATGTCACCGCGGATGTTCGCGGTGCGCGAGGGAGCGAGGCCGTTCTCGCCGTCGCCGTCGTTGGCTTCTTGGACGTGGAGACGCCCGGTTTGGGCGCCCGCGCCGTTCTTCCCTGGGGCTGCTGCTGCTGCCGTTGCCGCAGCAGCCTTTCCGCCGGCAGCGGTGCCGCTGCCCTCGTCGGGGGTGCGGCCCTTCCTCCTGTTGCTCTCGCCGTCTCCTCGGCGGCGAAAGCCACTCCCCTCCTCCTCCTGCGCCTCCTGCGCGCTGTTTTGGAGACCACTGGTCTCCATTCGTCCTCCTCCCGCGCCTTCGCTGGAGGCTTCGGGATGCTCCCGGTGGTGATGGCGGCAGTGGGGGCGGCGACGGAGGGAGCCGTGATACCGCGCTCGGTGGCTCCCTTCCGCGTTTCGGCGCCGCTTGCGCGGCCCCTCTCGAAACGCTCGTCGATCCGCCGCATTATCGACGCCGCAATCTCTTCCATCCTCTTCTCCATCCTCTTCTCCACGGCAGCGAGGCTCCCGCTCTCGTCGTTGTTCTCGCGAGGAGAATCGCTGGGACCAGAGGTGATACGTCCCTGCGCGTTGGCGTCCCTTCTCGCCAGTTCGTTGCTAAGGGACGCAACTTGGCTACGAAGGAACGCGATCTCTTCCTCCAGCAGGGCGTTTCTCGCGTCAGCCAGCCTTGCGGCCCCAGACCCGCTGCCGGGCTCCAGTCCGTACCTCCTCATCATCTCAAGCGCCCACGCGGCGGTGAGGTAGTTCACTGACTCCCTCAGCAGCTTGACGTATGTCCCCTTCAAATTCGACGACCTCGCCGCCACCATGCTGACGTTTCCCAGACACCTCACCACCTCGGCGCAAACGTCTTCCGGCGAGGTCCTCCTCACCACCTGCATCATCTCATCGGGCACCTCCGGTATCATGCAGGCAAGCTTCCGTTTCTTGCCCCTGCACGTCGACGAGGCGGCCGACGAATGTGACGTGTACGAGGCGACCGACTCTTCGTCGTCGGACCTCGCTGGCGTCCTTGATCCTCCTGGTGCCACTGGCGGTGTGGCGTCGCCTACTGGGGCCGGGACGGCAAAGACGCTCCCCGTCCCTCCTGAAGCTCTCCTAAGGGAGCTCCTACTCCTGGTAAGTGGTGGCCCGTTGTCCTCCTGGGTCACCTCCATCCTTCCTTCTTCACTACCTTTGCCAGTCGCAGTAACACAAACGAGGGCCTGGCTATCCACCCCCGAGCGGCCGTGGTCGTTAGATGACGACGCAGTGGGGCCCACTTGACCACCCACGCCTGCGCCGGTACTGGGGTATCCCTCCCCTGCACCGTAAACCTTTTCACTCCTTATTTTGTCCATCATATTTTGTTTAATTTTTGCCGTAGTTGTCAACGGTATTCCATCCTGGCGCCACTCACTCTTTCGCACCCTGCATCGGTCAAAGCCGATGCAGGGTGACGGGGAGCCCCACGAGAAGGTGAGGTGAGTGGTCTTGGCAGATATGGGCCCACCAACTTCTCCGAAATTCCCCGCACCGGATCAGCAAACTGGCCAGTCCCGAAGGACCCACCAGCCGCCACCCGACTATAGGAGAATATCAGATCCATCGGGGTTTCCCAGGGCGTGGTACTACGCCCTAAGAACCCATACCCACCTCGTGCTCCCCAACCTAACCCCAACCTAACCCCAACCTAACCCCAACCTAACCCCAACCTAACCCCAACCTAACCCCAACCTTTTTTTTTTTTTTTTTTTTTTTTTTATACGTGGGGAAATCCTCATGGACACCCGGCCGCCCTCTGGGAGGCGGCGGCGGGTAGTGTCGGACTCTTACCGACTAAAACCCCACGATGGTCGCCGTGACGGTTCTCGGGAGCGTCCCGTTTCCTGTCTCGAAGCTCTCGGTCCAGGGCGCTCCCTCGTCGCTCCCCCGCGAGATTTTTCGCAGGGGACATCCTCTTCTTTCTCTTCTTGGCAGCCGGGGGGTGACCACCGGCCCCCGCGGCGCCGGCGTTCCGTGGGGCCGTCGTGCAATTCCGGGCAGGGACCCAGACCCTCCCCGGCTTGACGGCCTGTTTTTTCCCCTTCGGACGAACGCGCGCGCGCGCTCTTCTACGACGGCGGCGTCGGTAACCTAACCCCAACCTAACCCCAACCTAACCCCAACCTAACCCCAACCTAACCCCAACCTAACCCCAACCTAACCCCAACCTTTTTTTTTTTTTTTTTTTTTATTTTTTTTTTATACGTGGGGAAATCCTCATGGACACCCGGCCGCCCTCTGGGAGGCGGCGGCGGGTAGTGTCGGACTCTTACCGACTAAAACCCCACGATGGTCGCCGTGACGGTTCTCGGGAGCGTCCCGTTTCCTGTCTCGAAGCTCTCGGTCCAGGGCGCTCCCTCGTCGCTCCCCCGCGAGATTTTTCGCAGGGGACATCCTCTTCTTTCTCTTCTTGGCAGCCGGGGGGTGACCACCAGCCCCCGCGGCGCCGGCGTTCCGTGGGGCCGTCGTGCAATTCCGGGCAGGGACCCAGACCCTCCCCGGCTTGACGGCCTGTTTTTTCCCCCTTCGGACGAACGCGCGCGCGCGCTCTTCTACGACGGCGGCGTCGGCGGTGGCGCCGCGGTCGCGCGGCGTCGCGTCGTCGACGTTGCTCCTCCTCGCGCTCCTCTTCGTCCGCGCACGACCCGGCAGGGGTCGCGGTTCTTCACCCTGCTCCGCTCCGCCCGCTCCTTCGCCAGCATGACCTGCTCGCAGAAGGTGCGGACGGCCGCGTACTCCTGCGGACTCCTCAGCGTCGCCTCCACGAGCGCCTCGGGGGCCAACCCGTCGCCTATGGCGAGACGTAGCACGCGGCGCGGCACCTCCCACGCCGGACAACGCTCCAGCGTGTGCTGCGCCGTGTCCTCTTCCTCCTGGCAGTGGTGACAGATTGACGTCACCTCACGCTGGATTCTTCTCAGGAACTCACCGAACACACCGTGGCCGGTGAGCACCTGCGTCATCCTGTACGCCAGAGGGACCCCGCCGCGGTCCCGCCACGCCTCCCAGTTGGGGAGGACGGCGCGCACGGGACCTAACCCCAACCTAACCCCAACCTAACCCCAACCTAACCCCAACCTAACCCCAACCTAACCCCAACCTAACCCCAACCTAACCCCAACCTAACCCCAACCTAACCCCAACCTAACCCCAACCTAACCCCAACCTAACCCCAACCTAACCCCAACCTAACCCCAACCTAACCCCAACCTAACCCCAACCTAACCCCAACCTAACCCCAACCTAACCCCAACCTAACCCCAACCTAACCCCAACCTAACCCCAACCTAACCCCAACCTAACCCCAACCTAACCCCAACCTAACCCCAACCTAACCCCAACCTAACCTAACCCCAACCTAACCCCAACCTAACCCCAACCTAACCCAACCTAACCCCAACCTAACCTAACCCCAACCTAACCCCAACCTAACCTAACCCCAACCTAACCCAACCTAACCCCAACCTTTTTTTTTTTTTTTTTTTTTTTTTTTTTTTTTTTTTTTTTGTTTAACGAGGAGGGGAAAATGCAGTTACGCATTCCCAGAGACCTAAGTCCCTGGGTTATGTGGGACTCGGCCAACCCATACCCACTAAAAACCCCTCCTCTTCCACTTCACCACTTGAACAAGGGATCCGCCGGAACCGCAACTAAGGCATTACTTCGGCGGACCCCCTCTCGGCGTTCATCTGCTCTTCGATACCATCTTCCTTCTCAAGGAGGCTAAGAGCCCTTCTCGACCCCCCTAAGTATATTTCTATACCTAGGGCAGGCCAGCGACCCGGTGACGTGGTCGCTCCTAGCTCCTTTATCTCTGCTACATGTCGCGCAGTGTGGCCGATTTTTGCACTGCGCGATCGTATGGTCCGTGCCGCCACATTTGCGGCACACTTCCTTTCCGGGGCAACTTGCCTTGCAGTCCCTTGCGATGTGGCCAACCTGGTGACATTTGTAACACCTGGTTACGTTGGCCAACATCCTCACCGTCGCAATGGTTAATCCAGTACGGATCCTAGCGCCTTCGCCAGCAAGGTACACCTTCGGGAGCATAACAATCGCCGATTGAGTCCCCCACGGGGCCAAACTCATCGCCTTAACCAACACTTGGTCCTCCTCCTTGATCTTCATCTGAGTTCTCATCGCCTTGACGAGCTCGTCTTTGCTCGTCAAGGGATCGATATCTCTCACCTCCACGGATACCCTGTCTTTCAAGGGTACCGCGCGGAGCTTGTCCCCAACCAATCTGTTTATCTCGGTAGCGGCGGAGTCGATCTTAGTGCCCGCCTTCATTTCCAAGAGGATGTCCCCGGTCTTCGTCTTCCGGATCCTCGTACTAGCCCCAAGGACATCCTTGGCCACCGTGAGATCCTGATAGGCCTGGATCCACCTCTTCTTCTTGTCAAACCTGACAAGGATGGCCTCAGGCCTATTCCGCGGCTTCACTATCCTGGGACCGCCAACACTAGATGGAGGCGGTCTGGCGGTCCCCTTATCGGCTTCGACCCTCTTCCTTTCCGACCTCGCGGCTCTCCTGCTGCTCTTGATCGTCCACGCGCCGGGTTCACAAGAGGCTTGGTCACGAATGACGGCTCCGGTTGCCGTCGACCCACATATCTCTGCATAAGATCTCCCACCTCCGCTCCTCTTCCTCTTCGACTCTATCCCCATGTCCGGAGGCGACACCTTCTTCCACTTCGGCCTATTTTCAGACTCCACTTTGAACGGAGAAGTTTGCGTGGAGACTTCGACTGGCCTTTTAAGGAACCGAAAATTCGTCCTTTTCAGCCTCACGGCGGCCTTCTCGACATTGGCCTCCGCCATCCTGAGATATTTGGCTATCGCCATATCCCTGATCTCCATCTCCGCCATTCTTGAACGACAGGCACCAAGATTTCGGATTACTTCGACGAAGCAACCGAACAGATAACGGATGTCCGCCGCCCCAGACACCCCCTCATCGCCCTCGCTCCCATCTTCTAGTTGACCCGTAACATTTGTCATCGCCTCACTGAGATCCCCTATGTCGTAGAGCCCGGCAGAAGGCCCAAGAGATCCGTCGCTAGCAGAGCCACCCGTCGAGGTTATATCGCTGGATGCTCCACCTGCCGCCACTCCTTTGGATCTCGTAACTCTACGCTCTCCAGGGCTTCTAGCCAACTTGGGTCTAGGCTCGAAGGCCCTCGCTTCCCCCTTCTTCCTGGATGCCGCAACTACGCGCTTCGCCGATGACATCTCCCCTCCAAGACTAGAAGTCTCTTCGTCTGAATCCAGGATGCAGATTTCTTTCCCACCTCCCGCCAACGGAGGAGTATTGACTATATGGTCCCCGGTCTTTGTTAACGAACGGGGGGCGGCCCTGGGACCGACCAACCCCTCGTCGCTCGTCCAGTCGCAAGATGACTGTCGGGTCGAGCCTGGGACGCTACTCGAATCACCGACAGGGCCTGGGGGCTCCGAAACCCCCTGCGCCGTACTTTTTATTCCTTTAACGAACCTATCCATAATAATTAAAGTATTAATTTTCTCATAAGTCCATGGACATAGCCAAAGTCACCACCGTTTCTTGTGAAAAACCATCCAAGAAAAAACCATTCGTAACCAAAGTATCGCCAAATCGTCAACAGACCAGACAACGTCAAATACATATACAATACGGCATATAATATTCCCTCGACTGCATTTAAGTGGGTGAATCGGCATACAAAGTACCCGCACCCACCGACGCTCAACGTATATTAGCTAGCCTAACAAGCCGCTATCACACATATGTGACGAACAGCGTCCTCTTATTCATTATACTTCAAATAAGTTCTATAAGGAGGGGTGGTTCGGCTCGAGGAAACTTCTATTCAAAAACAAAATAAAATATAACCAAAAATAACTAGAGAAAAATAAAGAAGCCCATAAATAAAATAAAATAAAGCAAAATAAATCAAATAAAGAAATAAATAAAATAACATAAATAAAATAGGAAAAGTAAATAATACATGGCTAAAAAACCAATCAAAATTGAACTAAAGAAAAACAAACAAAATTAAACTGACTGAATATCATAACGGACTCAGGAAAAAATAACATAAAATAAAGAGAGTATATAATAACTGATGAAAAAATAAAAAATAAAACAAAACAAAATAAAATAACAAAATAAAAGAATAAAAGTAAAAAATACTCAAAATAAAATAGAGAAAACGACAAAATGAGATACTAGAAACAAAATGTTAATAGTGAACAAATTAGGAAACTAAATACCTGATAATGAAAATAAAGAAAATAAAGAAAAATAAAGAAAATAAAGAAAGAAAGAAAATAATAATAAGTAAAAACGAGTAACAAATAAACATATAAATATAGAAAATAAAGAGAATTAAAGAAAAATTGACTGAAAATAAACTAACGCGGTGAAAACTGAAAATAGTCTAAACTATAACTAAGAAATAAAGTATAGTTTATAGAAACGAAAATAATGTTATACAAATAACTAACTAGCAGAAAATAAAAACTAAAGTACTATATAAGCTAGTAAACAAATAAACAAAACAGAAAATAACTAAATTAAACTGAAAATTAATATAATAAGAAGCTATAAAATTTAAAAGAAAGGAAGAAAAAAGTTTAAGAGAAAGAAAATACTAACCAAAAAATAATAATTTAAATAACTGAAAAACCAAACTAAACCAAAGTAAAAATAAAATAAAAAATAAAAATAAAATAAAATAAAATAAAATAAAATAAAAATAAAAATAAAAATAAAATAGAATAAAATATAATAAAATTAAATTAAATTAATAAAATAAAATAGAATAGAACTCTGGTCGACCCGACTAAAATTTCACTAAAAAGGAACTCTAGTCGAGCAGCCCTATCTTCTTTACACACCCGTAGGGTGGCGACGCCACTCCACCACTCAGCGAAGCACCCTACACGCGCATCGTGCAACGCCACGCCTGGGTTAATGCAAGTAGACGACACTTGACATCACCGCAAACCCTTTATGTCTACGATATAGACCTCCTTTAAAATTTCTAAAAGTATCCGTGTGTGTGTAATTGTGTCAGCTGGGTAACAATACGCCCAGCATTGCTAAGTGTGTGCCAAACAAAACTACATTTGTCACAAAAAACACGCATCATTGGCAAGCGCCAACGAAAAACTTAGTACATAACCTGACAAAAGTAAAAGTACTCACAATATTGTACAATCTCCGTCTGGAACGATCGTCACAAATTTTCCAGCGCAACACCGATAACGCTCCAAGCACGGTAAGCACCATAATATTCTCTCATATATAACCACAAACTTTATTGGTATTTCTTTATAGGCCTCACCAGAGCACGACTTAATTTTATTAATTATTAATTACTTAAATTAATTAATTTATTTATTTATACACTCCTGCAACGCTCGACGAGCCAATCATTATAAGGCTAATTGTCACAGCGGATGGAGAAATAAAATCAGCAACGCTGCAAAACCCACAAGCCACCGCATTATAATTACCATCGTCGCATCATCTAACTGCATAAAACACCATACAACAATGTGTATCGTAGTCAAAACACATACTCATTCAGGCATCAAAATGCAACTCTAATATAAGAATATAACAACACCAGCGTACACCAACAGACAACATAACCTCAGCTGTCAATATGCACCGGTGAATATTCCCACCTATATAATAATTAAAACACAATATAAATACGTTATATAAACCTACACAATATCATGCTTAACTTAGTAGCCCACTTTTGATTTCAGGTATGGAATTTATTCATTGCGCTGTACCCCTTATAGTAAATTCAAATTTAAACTTCTTATGTAGAGTAATAAACTATTATTCCTGCTTTCAGAAAGAAAGAAAGAAATAAGTAGCCCCTCCCCAGCAGAGTTGTGACCAACTTATCCAAAAGATAAGCACATTACTCATTATAAGTTATACAATCTTCTATTGATTATACTATGACACTAATTTTGATTTCAGGTATAAAAACTAAATACACTCCAAGCTATTACTTCCAGTAAACCAAATATGTAGGGTACTCGTTAAATTATATATTACTGCTACTATTAATTTTGCAAACCCAAATCAAGCTATTAGGTATGAAAATGAAAATACACCTTATGATAAATTTAAATTTAAACTTCTTATGTAGAGTAATAAACTATTTTCCTGCTTTCAAAAAGAAGGAAAGAAAATAGCCCCCCTCCTATACAGTTACGGCCAGTTTATCCAAAACGGTAACACCTTATTCATTATAAATTATATAATCTCTACTATTGCTGGAAATGTAACCCAATATTTCTATTTTCAGATGTAGATTCAATACTACTCCATTCAATTTCTCCCAACAGAGTCAAAAAACCATAGGTATACCTACTCCTCATAAATAGAATAGGCTTACTTCTATTGATTATAACATCACAACAATTCTGAAATCAGGAATGAAAACTAAATTCACTCCAACTAATACTTCCAGTTAACCAAATGTAAGGTACTCGTTAACTAGTATAATTACTACTAATATAGATTTTGCTAGCTCAAGTCAAGGTATTGGGTATGAGAATGAAAGTACCCCTTATAGTAAATTCAAATTTAAACTTCTTATGTAGAGTAATAAACTATTATTCCTGCTTTCAGAAAGAAAGAAAGAAATAAGTAGCCCCTCCCCAGCAGAGTTGTGACCAACTTATCCAAACGATAAGCACATTACTCATTATAAATTATACAATCTTCTATTGATTATACTATGACACTAATTTTGATTTCAGGTATAAAAACTAAATACACTCCAAGCTATTACTTCCAGTAAACCAAATATGTAAGGTACTCGTTAAATTATATATTACTGCTACTATTAATTTTGCAAACCCAAATCAAGCTATTAGGTATGAAAATGAAAATACACCTTATGATAAATTTAAATTTAAACTTCTTATGTAGAGTAATAAACTATTTTCCTGCTTTCAGAAAGAAGGAGAGAAAAATAGCCCCTCTCCTATACAGTTACGGCCAGTCTATCCAAAACGGTAACACATTACTCATATAAAATTATATAATCTCAACTATTTCTGGAAGTGTAACCCAATATTTCTATTTTCAGACGTAGATTCAATACTACTCCATTCTATTTCTCCCAACAGAGTCAAAGCCATAAGTATGCCTACTCCTCATAAATAGAATAGGCTTACTTCTATTGATTATAACATCACAACAATTCTGATAACAGGAATGAAAACTAAATTCACTCCAAACTAATACTCCCAGTTAACCAAATGTAAGGTACTCGTTAACTAAAATATAACTACTAATATGGATTTTGCTAACTCAAATCAAGGTATTAGGAATGAGAATGAAAGTACACCTTATAGTAAATTTAAATTTAAACTTCTTATGTAGAGTAATAAACTATTATTCCTGCTTTCAGAAAGAAAGAAAGAAATAAGTAGCCCCTCCCCAGCAGAGTTGTGACCAACTTATCCAAACGGTAAGCACATTACTCATTGTAAATTATACAATCTTCTATTGATTATACTATGACACTAATTTTGATTTCAGGTATAAAAACTAAATACACTCCAGCTATTACTTCCAGTAAACCAAATATATAAGGTACTCGTTAAATTATATATTACTGCTACTATTAATTTTGCAAACCCAAATCAAGCTATTAGGTATGAAAATGAAAATACACCTTATGATAAATTTAAATTTAAACTTCTTATGTAGAGTAATAAACTATTTTCCTGCTTTCAGAAAGAAGGAGAGAAAATAGCCCCTCTCCTATACAGTTACGGCCAGTTTATCCAAAACGGTAACACATTACTCATATAAAATTATATAATCTCTACTATTTCTGGAAGTGTAACCCAATATTTCTATTTTCAGATGTAGATTCAATACTACTCCATTCTATTTCTCCCAACAGAGTCAAAGCCATAAGTATGCCTACTCCTCATAAATAGAATAGGCTTACTTCTATTGATTATAACATCACAACAATTCTGATTACAGGAATGAAAACTAAATTCACTCCAAACTAATACTCCCAGTTAACCAAATGTAAGGTACTCGTTAACTAATATATAACTACTAATATAGATTTTGCTAACTCAAATCAAGGTATTAGGAATGAGAATGAAAGTACACCTTATAGTAAATTTAAATTTAAACTTCTTATGTAGAGTAATAAACTATTATTCCTGCTTTCAGAAAGAAAGAAAGAAATAAGTAGCCCCTCCCCAGCAGAGTTTTGGCCAGCTTATCCAAACGGTAAGCACATTACTCATTATAAATTATACAATCCTAAAAACACATCTATAGCTATGTAACGTAACCCAATATTTCAACTTACGGGTGTAGATTATATACTTAACCATTCTAATTTTCTATTGATTATACTATGACACTAATTTTGATTTCAGGTATAAAAACTAAATACACTCCAAGCTATTACTTCCAGTTAACCAAAAAAGTAAGGTACTCGTAAACTATATATTACTGCTACTATTGATTTTACAAACCCAAAGCTATTAGATATGAAAAATGAAAATACACCTTATAATAAATTTAAAATTTAAACTTCCTATGTAGAGTAATAAACTATTCCTGCTTTCGGAGAGAAATAAAGAAAAAAGAAAAAAAGAAAAGGAAGAAAAGAGAAAAAAGCAACAAGAAGGAAAAAATAAAATAGAAGGAAAAAAGAAAAAAGAAGGAAAAAGAAAATAGAAAAAATAGAAAAATAGAAAATAGAAAAATAGAAAAATAGAAAATAGCCCCTCTCCCATACAGTTACGGCCAGTTTATCCAAAATGGTAAGCACCTAACTCATTATAGTTATATAAACTCTACTATTGCTAGATAATATAACCCTATATTTCTACTTTCAGATGTAGATTCAATACTACTCCATTCTATTTATACCAACAGATTCAAAACCCTTAGTATGCCTACTCCTTATAAATAGAATAGGCTTACTTCTATTGATTATACTATCACACTAATTTTGATTTCAGGTATGAAAACTCAATACACTCTAAACTATTACTTCCAGATAACCGAAAAACATAAGTATGATACTCATTACATTTTATATCGCTTACAACTGTTGCTTATAATATCCAACCGGCAATAAGGTATAAAATGAAAATGAAAAAATGAAAAAATGAAAAACTAATACCCAACTAGGCCACTCATATGCATAACTACTCCTAATTATATTATCGTTACCACAAACTTCTTAATGATTTATAAATCTAATCCAATATTATGATTCCAGATATGGCATAATCCACTCCTAACTATTATCCCAACTACCTGTTTTGGAATGCGGAACTACTCATTACCAAAACACTCATAATTAATTTACAACGAAACCCAACATTTTGCTTCAACAAATGAAATAAATGAACCACCTCCATACAATAATCATCACCTCACAAGCCGTAAGTATAACGGTCAAAATTACTAGGTTTGAACTATATATAATGTAAAAAATAACCCAAAATTTATACTTCCAGATTTGGAGTGCATCGACTCTACGCTTTACCTCGCATCAGCCACAGTATATTCCTCGGACAATACAGACCGCCATATATTGCATTGAATCAAAAATGTAAAATTTCATAATTTCGTACTCCTTAATAGCATACAAGAACACTAGTCGTTGACTAATATATCATCAGCGATATCAAACAAAACAATAAAACATTGAGACTCGCTGAGCACTACGACTCACATTCGACTAAACATCTCACATATATAATATATTTTCCTCCAGTAGATTGTTCAATGAACTAAACTAAACCTTCTATTTGCATTTCGAGATCTCTAGTCACTACCATAAGTCATGAATAATAACCAACTAATAATATTTTGAGACTCGCAGCATGCCACTACGCACTTTATATTGAACGCAAAAGCTAATTGGCTAAAATAGGAAAGCACCCAATCTCACAAAATATTTCAAAACTCAAACAAACGATCCTTATTGAGGATTTCTATCCTTTTTAACCACCAATAACGTAAAATTGCCACTACTCTCAATAAGGCACTGAATTATAACCTCACATAACCAATTTCAAATCAAAACAAAACAAAACCTCGAACAACATATAACTATTAAATTAACACTCCAGATTAACACCAAACCACATCAAAACCCTCAAAAGGGGTCATAAACCCTCTCGACTTCAAATTTAAGGAAAATTCGACTAAAAACTCGACTTTATCCCTACGACTAACCCACAACTACTTATTAAAAATTTAAGACCTACAAGTTAAATTCAGACCCAAAAATATATTGGCGTGATCGCTAAACTCTCCTCTATCGAGTGACTACCATAATGATGACGAAAATTTTTAATTAATCGAAAGAAATCCAACCGAATGGTACCTCGCTCTCGCCTAACCTCACATTAACCCTTTAACCCGGGCACTCAATTACCGAAAACGATTTAATAAAACCGAATTTACAGCACTCATTAATCACAGTTTTATCCATTAACACTCCTTATTACATTAAACATCCCAAAAAACTCCTAAAACTCTCAAATAAACCGCGTAAAAATTTGCGGCTACGTACTCGCCACGTACCGCTTACATTTCTATAATTTTCGCAAATATACGCAACATAAACCACTATTTCACCTTCATCGCATAATTTGCGCACTATTTAAATTACCACAAATTATTTTTCAGCACACACAAAGCCCACAATTACACACACACACGATATTAATCGGAGCGCGCCAAAAACACGTCCGCCCGCCTTCGCTCCTCGAACCGAACCAACCTAACCCCAACCTAACCCCAACCTAACCCCAACCTAACCCCAACCTAACCCCAACCTAACCCCAACCTAACCCCAACCTAACCCCAACCTAACCCCAACCTAACCCCAACCTAACCCCAACCTAACCCCAACCTAACCTAACCCCAACCTAACCCCAACCTAACCCCAACCTAACCCCAACCTAACCCCAACCTAACCCCAACCTAACCCCAACCTAACCCCAACCTAACCCCAACCTAACCCCAACCTAACCCCAACCTAACCTTTTTTTTTTTTTTTTTATTTATACGTGGGGAAATCCTCATGGACACCCGGCCGCCCTCTGGGAGGCGGCGGCGGGTAGTGTCGGACTCTTACCGACTAAAACCCCACGATGGTCGCCGTGACGGTTCTCGGGAGCGTCCCGTTTCCTGTCTCGAAGCTCTCGGTCCAGGGCGCTCCCTCGTCGCTCCCCCGCGAGATTTTTCGCAGGGGACATCCTCTTCTTTCTCTTCTTGGCAGCCGGGGGGTGACCACCGGCCCCCGCGGCGCCGGCGTTCCGTGGGGCCGTCGTGCAATTCCGGGCAGGGACCCAGACCCTCCCCGGCTTGACGGCCTGTTTTTTCCCCTTCGGACGAACGCGCGCGCGCGCTCTTCTACGACGGCGGCGTCGGTGGTGGCGCCGCGGTCGCGCGGCGTCGCGTCGTCGACGTTGCTCCTCCTCGCGCTCCTCTTCGTCCGCGCACGACCCGGCAGGGGTCGCGGTTCTTCACCCTGCTCCGCTCCGCCCGCTCCTTCGCCAGCATGACCTGCTCGCAGAAGGTGCGGACGGCCGCGTACTCCTGTGGACTCCTCAGCGTCGCCTCCACGAGCGCCTCGGGGGCCAACCCGTCGCCTATGGCGAGACGTAGCACGCGGCGCGGCACCTCCCACGCCGGACAACGCTCCAGCGTGTGCTGCGCCGTGTCCTCTTCCTCCTGGCAGTGGTGACAGATTGACGTCACCTCACGCTGGATTCTTCTCAGGAACTCACCGAACACACCGTGGCCGGTGAGCACCTGCGTCATCCTGTACGTCAGAGGGACCCCGCCGCGGTCCCGCCACGCCTCCCAGTTGGGGAGGACGGCGCGCACGGCCCGGTGTGGCCGTGACATGTCCTCCTCGGTTAGTTGGGCGCGCCATCTCTCCCAGACCCTGTGCCGCGTCTCCCTCCACACGTCCTGGAACGGACGTTCGCCGCCTCCACCGCCACCGTCCGAGCCCAGGGCCCTACGGTGGTTGTACAACCGTTGGAGCGCAAGGGCAACCCCAACCTAACCTAACCCCAACCTAACCCCAACCTTTTTTTTTTTTTTTTTTTTTATACGTGGGGAAATCCTCATGGACACCCGGCCGCCCTCTGGGAGGCGGCGGCGGGTAGTGTCGGACTCTTACCGACTAAAACCCCACGATGGTCGCCGTGACGGTTCTCGGGAGCGTCCCGTTTCCTGTCTCGAAGCTCTCGGTCCAGGGCGCTCCCTCGTCGCTCCCCCGCGAGATTTTTCGCAGGGGACATCCTCTTCTTCTTGGCAGCCGGCGGGTGACCACCAGCCCCCCGGCGCCAACGTTCCGTGGGGCCGTCGTGCAATTCCGGGCAGGGACCCAGACCCTCCCCGGCTTGACGGCCTGTTTTTTCCCCCTTCGGACGAACGCGCGCGCGCGCTCTTCTACGACGGCGGCGTCGGTGGTGGCGCCGCGGTCGCGCGGCGTCGCGTCGTCGACGTTGCTCCTCCTCGCGCTCCTCTTCGTCCGCGCACGACCCGGCAGGGGTCGCGGTTCTTCACCCTGCTCCGCTCCGCCCGCTCCTTCGCCAGCATGACCTGCTCGCAGAAGGTGCGGACGGCCGCGTACTCCTGCGGACTCCTCAGCGTCGCCTCCACGAGCGCCTCGGGGGCCAACCCGTCGCCTATGGCGAGACGTAGCACGCGGCGCGGCACCTCCCACGCCGGACAACGCTCCAGCGTGTGCTGCGCCGTGTCCTCTTCCTCCTGGCAGTGGTGACAGATTGACGTCACCTCACGCTGGATTCTTCTCAGGAACTCACCGAACACACCGTGGCCGGTGAGCACCTGCGTCATCCTGTACGTCAAAGGGACCCCGCCGCGGTCCCGCCACGCCTCCCAGTTGGGGAGGACGGCGCGCACGGCCCGGTGTGGCCGTGACATGTCCTCCTCGGTTAGTTGGGCGCGCCATCTCTCCCAGACCCTGTGCCGCGTCTCCCTCCACACGTCCTGAAACGGACGATCGCCGCCGCCACCGTCCGCGCCCGGGGCCCTACGGTGGTTGTACAACCGTTGGAGCGCAAGGGCCTGCAGCTCGAACGGTGGGGACGCGGCCAGCACGGACGCCGACGCGTGCGACACCGTTCGGTATGCACGCGCGATCCTGATGGCGGTCGTCCTGTGCAGCCTCCGTAGCAGGGTCAGGCTGCGACGGTTGGCCAGCAGTTCTTCGGCCCATACGGGGGCCCCGTAGAGGACCCTCGATCTCACCACTCCCTCGTAGAGGCGGCGCACTCTCGTTCCCGCTCCACCTATGTTGGGCAGCAAGCCGCACAGGGCGTTGGCTGCGGCTGCCACCTTCGGAACCAGTTCCTCGAAGTGGGGCTCGAACGTCCATCCGCTGTCGATGGTGAGGCCCAGGTACCTCATCTGGGCTCTCACCGGCACGTCCTCGCCGTCGCACCTGACGCACAGTCCGGACGGTGGGGCTCCTCTGCGACGACGGTCGAAGAACCCCACGGCCTCCGTCTTGGCCGGCGACACGTTCAGCCCCAGTCTTCCTATCGCCCTCACCGCGCGCGCCACCGCCAAGTCCGCGATCGCCTGCGCCTCGTACCATCCCCCGCCGCCGGCCATGACCAAGGTGTCGTCGGCGTAGCACACCAAGGCCGTGCCCGGCGGCATGGGGCAACGGAGGACCGAGTCGTACGCGGTGATCCACAGTATGGGTCCCAGGACCGACCCCTGCGGGACACCGCGCTCCACCGGCCTCCTCTCCTCCGCGCCGTTTCGGCCCGCGTACCCGATCCAACGGTCGCTGAGGTACGACCGTATCAGGCGAACAAGGTACGCGGGCACCTCCAGCCTCTCCAGCGCCTCCACGATCCTGGCCCAGGGGATCGTGTTGAACGCGTTGGTCACGTCCAATGAGACCGCGATGGCCACTCCTCCCCGCGCTACCATGTCGTCGGCGGTCGTCCGCACCATCCTCACGGCGTCCACGGTGGATCTTCCTTTTCTGAATCCGAACTGGCTATCGTGCCAGCCGGATCCGCGCTCCGTGATATGCGCCTCCAGACGGGCGGCGATTATCCTTTCCAGGAGCTTGCCAGCCTCGTCCAGAAGGCATATCGGTCTGTACGCGGACGGCGAGTCCGGCGGGCGGCCCTCCTTGCGCAGCAGCACCAGCCTCGCCGTCCTCCACGCCCGTGGGTACGCGCCTTCCCTCATGCACCGCGTGAAGACGTGCTGCAGACGGGGAGCCAGGGTCTCCATCGACTCTGCCCAGACACGGCCCGGTATTCCGTCCGGACCGGGTGCCACGTCGCCGCGGGACGCCATCCTCTTCGTTGCCGCGAGTAACTCTTCCTTCGTCACTCGCAGCTCTTCCCTCCACTCCGCGACGGTGTTGTTGGAGCGGAGCGGCGGCGTCCTCCTCCTCGTCGCGTCGACGTTGTCCGTGCTGTCCTGTTGCTGTCGCGGGAACAGAGCGCTCAGAACCGTGTCGAGCAACCCCGGCTCCATACTCGCGGTCAATGGGGGTGCCGGTGGTCGTAGCCTCCTCGTGACCAACCGGTAGGGCCTCCCCCATGGATCGGCCTCGACCGATTCGACGAGCTCGTCCCAGGCCCGGGCTTTCGCCGTCCGGATCTCCCACTGGAGTATCCTCCTCTTCTCCCTGTACGCGTCGTAACAGCGAGAGATCCTCTCCTCGTCGCGCGTTCGCCTGCGCCGGGCCCTCTGCAGCGCTGTACGTGCCAGTGCGCATCCTCTTCTGAGGGCGGCTATCTCCTCCGTCCACCAGTAGACGCCCGGGGCTCGCGCTCCGTGGCTGGTACTGGAGCGCGGCATTGAGGCGTCACAGGCCGCGGCCATGTCTCTCCGCAGATCCTCCGCCTCCTCGTCTATGCTGCTGCCGCCGTCGTCCCGCGTTGTCCGCGCGTCCCAACTCCATGCGGACACGGAGACAGCGGCTTGCAGAAGATCCCGGTTCCTGTCTTTCGCCCGCCATCTTCTTCTCGGTGTTGGCGGATGGCGGGAACGGTTCGGCCCTCCGGTGTCGTTGCTGCCGACGGCCCGTCCGGTGGACGTGGTTTCCGGGGCGAGCTCCATCATCACGTAGAGATGGTCGGACAGAGTCTCGACCCCGTCCAGCACCCTCCAGTCGCGCACTCTCCGGTGTAGGTTGGCAGTGGCCCAGGTCAGGTCGATGACGGAGGACCCCCTCCAGGCCTGGCACGTGCTCGTCGATCCTCTGTTGGACAGCAGCAGTCCAAGTCCCGCGGCCCAGTCGGCCACCATTCTTCCCCTTGTGGTGGTTCGCGTGTCGTTCCACTGCGTGGAGCGGGCGTTGAAGTCCCCGAGCACGAGTAGCTGTCGGGGACGGCATATCCTCCTGATGCAGTCGCCCACTCCGTCGAGGAACGCTCCGAACGCGACCAGGCCGCTGTTGGGAGATACGTATACCCCCACCACGGCAATCCCTGCCCACTCGACCGCGACGTAGCCGTTGCCGCGTTCCAGCAGGACGCCGGGAATGCCGGGCGTCGTTGTCGTTGTCTCTGTCGTCCATCCGACTGCCGCTGTCCCGTCCAAGTCCCCGACCCAGTTGGGAGAGTCGGGAACGCGATGCGGTTCCGCCACCACAGCGAGGGCGACTCTGCTCTCCCGGATGGTCTGGAAGAGCAGATCTTGAGCTCGCCTCGATCTACCTACGTTGCACTGGAGGATTCGTTGGAATCTATTGGCCCAACTCCATGGCCTCCTCCAGGCCATCTACCGCCGCCGCCGTTGCTGTCGCCGTCGTCGTCGTCGTTGTTGCCGCTGCTGCTGCCAATTCTTTGGCGGCGACGGCGGCGGCGACGGCGGTGGCGGTGGCGTCGGTGCTTCCAGATGTCCCTCCGGCGGTGGCTAGTCCGCGGGTGGGTCCTCTCCTCCTGCTTGTTGTTGTTGTCTTCGGCGGCGTGCATGCCGCCCCTCCCATCCTGTGATTGGCCGGGACCCCGAGCGAATCGCACAGGGGGCATTTGGGCACGGAGGCGGGACAGCCTCTCGCGCGATGTCCGCTTCCGCCGCACCTGTAACAGATCTGCCCGCGATCCACGGCGGACACGCAAGTGGCTCTCACGTGTCCGAGTTCCAGGCACCTGTAGCACTGCAAGGGCCGTCTTGGTATGGCGACGACCCTCGCAGTGGACCAACCCAGGGCGATACTCCCAGCCCGGGCTATCTTACGGGCCCCGGCCACCGGGCACTTGACGTACACCGAGCCAAGACCGTCCCTGGATGCTCCAATCTCGCCGACCTGCACCTCCGGGACCGCGCAGCCCGCCGCCAAAGCCAGCGCCTGCCGCAGCTCTTCCCTCTGTAGCGAGATGTCGATCCCGACGACCCGCAGCTCCGCCGTCTTCACTGGAGCTGCCACCCTGACGGTTGCCGGATCCAGCACCCTGGTCAGATGTGACGCCAGCCGGGACGCTTTCTCCCTTTCTTTGTCGCCGGGCACCTTGATTATGATGGCGCCCGACATCGCCTTCTTCATCCCGACCGACTGTACTCCGATATCAGTCAGCGGGATGCTCCTCCTGGCCGTGGCGATGACCTCGGCGTACGTCATCTTCGCTCCCTCGTTGAGCGTCAATGTCACCGCGGATGTTCGCGGTGCGCGAGGGAGCGAGGCCGTTCTCGCCGTCGCCGTCGTTGGCTTCTTGGACGTGGAGACGCCCGGTTTGGGCGCCCGCGCCGTTCTTCCCTGGGGCTGCTGCTGCTGCCGTTGCCGCAGCAGCCTTTCCGCCGGCAGCGGTGCCGCTGCCCTCGTCGGGGGTGCGGCCCTTCCTCCTGTTGCTCTCGCCGTCTCCTCGGCGGCGAAAGCCACTCCCCTCCTCCTCCTGCGCCTCCTGCGCGCTGTTTTGGAGACCACTGGTCTCCATTCGTCCTCCTCCCGCGCCTTCGCTGGAGGTTTCGGGATGCTCCCGGTGGTGATGGCGGCAGTGGGGGCGGCGACGGAGGGAGCCGTGATACCGCGCTCGGTGGCTCCCTTCCGCGTTTCGGCGCCGCTTGCGCGGCCCCTCTCGAAACGCTCGTCGATCCGCCGCATTATCGACGCCGCAATCTCTTCCATCCTCTTCTCCATCCTCTTCTCCACGGCAGCGAGGCTCCCGCTCTCGTCGTTGTTCTCGCGAGGAGAATCGCTGGGACCAGAGGTGATACGTCCCTGCGCGTTGGCGTCCCTTCTCGCCAGTTCGTTGCTAAGGGACGCAACCTGGCTACGAAGGAACGCGATCTCTTCCTCCAGCAGGGCGTTTCTCGCGTCAGCCAGCCTTGCGGCCCCAGACCCGCTGCCGGGCTCCAGTCCGTACCTCCTCATCATCTCAAGCGCCCACGCGGCGGTGAGGTAGTTCACTGACTCCCTCAGCAGCTTGACGTATGTCCCCTTCAAATTCGACGACCTCGCCGCCACCATGCTGACGTTTCCCAGACACCTCACCACCTCGGCGCAAACGTCTTCCGGCGAGGTCCTCCTCACCACCTGCATCATCTCATCGGGCACCTCCGGTATCATGCAGGCAAGCTTCCGCTTCTTGCCCCTGCACGTCGACGAGGCGGCCGACGAATGTGACGTGTACGAGGCGACCGACTCTTCGTCGTCGGACCTCGCTGGCGTCCTTGATCCTCCTGGTGCCACTGGCGGTGTGGCGTCGCCTACTGGGGCCGGGACGGCAAAGACGCTCCCCGTCCCTCCTGAAGCTCTCCTGAGGGAGCTCCTACTCCTGGTAAGTGGTGGCCCGTTGTCCTCCTGGGTCACCTCCATCCTTCCTTCTTCACTACCTTTGCCAGTCGCAGCAACACAAACGAGGGCCTGGCTATCCACCCCCGAGCGGCCGTGGTCGTTAGATGACGACGCAGTGGGGCCCACTTGACCACCCACGCCTGCGCCGGTACTGGGGTATCCCTCCCCTGCACCGTAAACGTTTTCTTTCCTGTTAGTGTCCATCATATATTTTTTTGATTATTTGCCGTGGTCGACAACGGTGTTCCATCCTGGCGCCACTCACTCTTTCGCACCCTGCACCGGTCAGTGCCGATGCAGGGTGACGGGGAGCCCCACGGGAAGGTGAGGTGAGTGGTCTTGGCAGATATGGGCCCACCAACTTCTCCGAAATTCCCCGCACCGGATCAGCAAACTGGCCAGTCCCGAAGGACCCACCAGCCGCCACCCGACTATAGGGGAATATCAGATCCATCGGGGTTTCCCAGGGCGTGGTACTACGCCCTGAGAACCCATACCCACCTCGTGCTCCCCAACCTAACCCCAACCTAACCCCAACCTAACCCCAACCTAACCCCAACCTAACCCCAACCTAACCCCAACCTAACCCCAACCTAACCCCAACCTAACCCCAACCTAACCCCAACCTAACCCCAACCTAACCCCAACCTAACCCCAACCTTTTTTTTTTTTTTTTTTTTTTTATACGTGGGGAAATCCTCATGGACACCCGGCCGCCCTCTGGGAGGCGGCGGCGGGTAGTGTCGGACTCTTACCGACTAAAACCCCACGATGGTCGCCGTGACGGTTCTCGGGAGCGTCCCGTTTCCTGTCTCGAAGCTCTCGGTCCAGGGCGCTCCCTCGTCGCTCCCCCGCGAGATTTTTCGCAGGGGACATCCTCTTCTTTCTCTTCTTGGCAGCCGGGGGGTGACCACCGGCCCCCGCGGCGCCGGCGTTCCGTGGGGCCGTCGTGCAATTCCGGGCAGGGACCCAGACCCTCCCCGGCTTGACGGCCTGTTTTTTCCCCTTCGGACGAACGCGCGCGCGCGCTCTTCTACGACGGCGGCGTCGGTGGTGGCGCCGCGGTCGCGTGGCGTCGCGTCGTCGACGTTGCTCCTCCTCGCGCTCTTCTTCGTCCGCGCACGACCCGGCAGGGGTCGCGGTTCTTCACCCTGCTCCGCTCCGCCCGCTCCTTCGCCAGCATGACCTGCTCGCAGAAGGTGCGGACGGCCGCGTACTCCTGTGGACTCCTCAGCGTCGCCTCCACGAGCGCCTCGGGGGCCAACCCGTCGCCTATGGCGAGACGTAGCACGCGGCGCGGCACCTCCCACGCCGGACAACGCTCCAGCGTGTGCTGCGCCGTGTCCTCTTCCTCCTGGCAGTGGTGACAGATTGACGTCACCTCACGCTGGATTCTTCTCAGGAACTCACCGAACACACCGTGGCCGGTGAGCACCTGCGTCATCCTGTACGTCAGAGGGACCCCGCCGCGGTCCCGCCACGCCTCCCAGTTGGGGAGGACGGCGCGCACGGCCCGGTGTGGCCGTGACATGTCCTCCTCGGTTAGTTGGGCGCGCCATCTCTCCCAGACCCTGTGCCGCGTCTCCCTCCACACGTCCTGGAACGGACGTTCGCCGCCTCCACCGCCACCGTCCGAGCCCAGGGCCCTAAACCTAACCCCAACCTAACCCCAACCTAACCCCAACCTAACCCCAACCTAACCCCAACCTAACCCCAACCTAACCCCAACCTAACCCCAACCTAACCCCAACCTAACCCCAACCTAACCCCAACCTAACCCCAACCTTTTTTTTTTTTTTTTTTTTTTTTTTTTTATACGTGGGGAAATCCTCATGGACACCCGGCCGCCCTCTGGGAGGCGGCGGCGGGTAGTGTCGGACTCTTACCGACTAAAACCCCACGATGGTCGCCGTGACGGTTCTCGGGAGCGTCCCGTTTCCTGTCTCGAAGCTCTCGGTCCAGGGCGCTCCCTCGTCGCTCCCCCGCGAGATTTTTCGCAGGGGACATCCTCTTCTTTCTCTTCTTGGCAGCCGGGGGGTGACCACCGGCCCCCGCGGCGCCGGCGTTCCGTGGGGCCGTCGTGCAATTCCGGGCAGGGACCCAGACCCTCCCCGGCTTGACGGCCTGTTTTTTCCCCTTCGGACGAACGCGCGCGCGCGCTCTTCTACGACGGCGGCGTCGGTGGTGGCGCCGCGGTCGCGCGGCGTCGCGTCGTCGACGTTGTTCCTCCTCGCGCTCCTCTTCGTCCGCGCACGACCCGGCAGGGGTCGCGGTTCTTCACCCTGCTCCGCTCCGCCCGCTCCTTCGCCAGCATGACCTGCTCGCAGAAGGTGCGGACGGCCGCGTACTCCTGTGGACTCCTCAGCGTCGCCTCCACGAGCGCCTCGGGGGCCAACCCGTCGCCTATGGCGAGACGTAGCACGCGGCGCGGCACCTCCCACGCCGGACAACGCTCCAGCGTGTGCTGCGCCGTGTCCTCTTCCTCCTGGCAGTGGTGACAGATTGACGTCACCTCACGCTGGATTCTTCTCAGGAACTCACCGAACACACCGTGGCCGGTGAGCACCTGCGTCATCCTGTACGTCAGAGGGACCCCGCCGCGGTCCCGCCACGCCTCCCAGTTGGGGAGGACGGCGCGCACGGCCCGGTGTGGCCGTGACATGTCCTCCTCGGTTAGTTGGGCGCGCCATCTCTCCCAGACCCTGTGCCGCGTCTCCCTCCACACGTCCTGGAACGGACGTTCGCCGCCTCCACCGCCACCGTCCGAGCCCAGGGCCCTACGGTGGTTGCACAACCGTTGGAGCGCAAGGGCCTGCAGCTCGAACGGTGGGGACGCGGCCAGCACGGACGCCGACGCGTGCGACACCGTTCGGTATGCACGCGCGATCCTGATGGCGGTCGTCCTGTGCAGCCTCCGTAGCAGGGTCAGGCTGCGACGGTTGGCCAGCAGTTCTTCGGCCCATACGGGGGCCCCGTAGAGGACCCTCGATCTCACCACTCCCTCGTAGAGGCGGCGCACTCTCGTTCCCGCTCCACCGATGTTGGGCAGCAAGCCGCACAGGGCGTTGGCTGCGGCTGCCACCTTCGGAACCAGTTCCTCGAAGTGGGGCTCGAACGTCCATCCGCTGTCGATGGTGAGGCCCAGGTACCTCATCTGGGCTCTCACCGGTACGTCCTCGCCGTCGCACCTGACGCACAGTCCGGACGGTGGGGCTCCTCTGCGACGACGGTCGAAGAACCCCACGGCCTCCGTCTTGGCCGGCGACACGTTCAGCCCCAGTCTTCCTATCGCCCTCACCGCGCGCGCCACCGCCAAGTCCGCGATCGCCTGCGCCTCGTACCATCCCCCGCCGCCGGCCATGACCAAGGTGTCGTCGGCGTAGCACACCAAGGCCGTGCCCGGCGGCATGGGGCAACGGAGGACCGAGTCGTACGCGGTGATCCACAGTATGGGTCCCAGGACCGACCCCTGCGGGACACCGCGCTCCACCGGCCTCCTCTCCTCCGCGCCGTTTCGGCCCGCGTACCCGATCCAACGGTCGCTGAGGTACGACCGTATCAGGCGAACAAGGTACGCGGGCACCTCCAGCCTCTCCAGCGCCTCCACGATCCTGGCCCAGGGGATCGTGTTGAACGCGTTGGTCACGTCCAATGAGACCGCGATGGCCACTCCTCCCCGCGCTACCATGTCGTCGGCGGTCGTCCGCACCATCCTCACGGCGTCCACGGTGGATCTTCCTTTTCTGAATCCGAACTGGCTATCGTGCCAGCCGGATCCGCGCTCCGAACCTAACCCCAACCTAACCCCAACCTAACCCCAACCTAACCCCAACCTAACCCCAACCTAACCCCAACCTAACCCCAACCTAACCCCAACCTAACCCCAACCTAACCCCAACCTAACCCCAACCTAACCCCAACCTAACCCCAACCTAACCCCAACCTAACCCCAACCTAACCCCAACCTAACCCCAACCTAACCCCAACCTAACCCCAACCTAACCCCAACCTAACCCCAACCTAACCCCAACCTAACCCCAACCTAACCCCAACCTAACCCCAACCTTTTTTTTTTTTTTATTTATACGTGGGGAAATCCTCATGGACACCCGGCCGCCCTCTGGGAGGCGGCGGCGGGTAGTGTCGGACTCTTACCGACTAAAACCCCACGATGGTCGCCGTGACGGTTCTCGGGAGCGTCCCGTTTCCTGTCTCGAAGCTCTCGGTCCAGGGCGCTCCCTCGTCGCTCCCCCGCGAGATTTTTCGCAGGGGACATCCTCTTCTTTCTCTTCTTGGCAGCCGGGGGGTGACCACCGGCCCCCGCGGCGCCGGCGTTCCGTGGGGCCGTCGTGCAATTCCGGGCAGGGACCCAGACCCTCCCCGGCTTGACGGCCTGTTTTTTCCCCTTCGGACGAACGCGCGCGCGCGCTCTTCTACGACGGCGGCGTCGGTGGTGGCGCCGCGGTCGCGCGGCGTCGCGTCGTCGACGTTGCTCCTCCTCGCGCTCCTCTTCGTCCGCGCACGACCCGGCAGGGGTCGCGGTTCTTCACCCTGCTCCGCTCCGCCCGCTCCTTCGCCAGCATGACCTGCTCGCAGAAGGTGCGGACGGCCGCGTACTCCTGTGGACTCCTCAGCGTCGCCTCCACGAGCGCCTCGGGGGCCAACCCGTCGCCTATGGCGAGACGTAGCACGCGGCGCGGCACCTCCCACGCCGGACAACGCTCCAGCGTGTGCTGCGCCGTGTCCTCTTCCTCCTGGCAGTGGTGACAGATTGACGTCACCTCACGCTGGATTCTTCTCAGGAACTCACCGAACACACCGTGGCCGGTGAGCACCTGCGTCATCCTGTACGTCAGAGGGACCCCGCCGCGGTCCCGCCACGCCTCCCAGTTGGGGAGGACGGCGCGCACGGCCCGGTGTGGCCGTGACATGTCCTCCTCGGTTAGTTGGGCGCGCCATCTCTCCCAGACCCTGTGCCGCGTCTCCCTCCACACGTCCTGGAACGGACGTTCGCCGCCTCCACCGCCACCGTCCGAGCCCAGGGCCCTACGGTGGTTGTACAACCGTTGGAGCGCAAGGGCCTGCAGCTCGAACGGTGGGGACGCGGCCAGCACGGACGCCGACGCGTGCGACACCGTTCGGTATGCACGCGCGATCCTGATGGCGGTCGTCCTGTGCAGCCTCCGTAGCAGGGTCAGGCTGCGACGGTTGGCCAGCAGTTCTTCGGCCCATACGGGGGCCCCGTAGAGGACCCTCGATCTCACCACTCCCTCGTAGAGGCGGCGCACTCTCGTTCCCGCTCCACCGATGTTGGGCAGCAAGCCGCACAGGGCGTTGGCTGCGGCTGCCACCTTCGGAACCAGTTCCTCGAAGTGGGGCTCGAACGTCCATCCGCTGTCGATGGTGAGGCCCAGGTACCTCATCTGGGCTCTCACCGGTACGTCCTCGCCGTCGCACCTGACGCACAGTCCGGACGGTGGGGCTCCTCTGCGACGACGGTCGAAGAACCCCACGGCCTCCGTCTTGGCCGGCGACACGTTCAGCCCCAGTCTTCCTATCGCCCTCACCGCGCGCGCCACCGCCAAGTCCGCGATCGCCTGCGCCTCGTACCATCCCCCGCCGCCGGCCATGACCAAGGTGTCGTCGGCGTAGCACACCAAGGCCGTGCCCGGCGGCATGGGGCAACGGAGGACCGAGTCGTACGCGGTGATCCACAGTATGGGTCCCAGGACCGACCCCTGCGGGACACCGCGCTCCACCGGCCTCCTCTCCTCCGCGCCGTTTCGGCCCGCGTACCCGATCCAACGGTCGCTGAGGTACGACCGTATCAGGCGAACAAGGTACGCGGGCACCTCCAGCCTCTCCAGCGCCTCCACGATCCTGGCCCAGGGGATCGTGTTGAACGCGTTGGTCACGTCCAATGAGACCGCGATGGCCACTCCTCCCCGCGCTACCATGTCGTCGGCGGTCGTCCGCACCATCCTCACGGCGTCCACGGTGGATCTTCCTTTTCTGAATCCGAACTGGCTATCGTGCCAGCCGGATCCGCGCTCCGTGATATGCGCCTCCAGACGGGCGGCGATTATCCTTTCCAGGAGCTTGCCAGCCTCGTCCAGAAGGCATATCGGTCTGTACGCGGACGGCGAGTCCGGCGGGCGGCCCTCCTTGCGCAGCAGCACCAGCCTCGCCGTCCTCCACGCCCGTGGGTACGCGCCTTCCCTCATGCACCGCGTGAAGACGTGCTGCAGACGGGGAGCCAGGGTCTCCATCGACTCTGCCCAGACACGGCCCGGTATTCCGTCCGGACCGGGTGCCACGTCGCCGCGGGACGCCATCCTCTTCGTTGCCGCGAGTAACTCTTCCTTCGTCACTCGCAGCTCTTCCCTCCACTCCGCGGCGGTGTTGTTGGAGCGGAGCGGCGGCGTCCTCCTCCTCGTCGCGTCGACGTTGTCCGTGCTGTCCTGTTGCTGTCGCGGGAACAGAGCGCTCAGAACCGTGTCGAGCAACCCCGGCTCCATACTCGCGGTCAATGGGGGTGCCGGTGGTCGTAGCCTCCTCGTGACCAACCGGTAGGGCCTCCCCCATGGATCGGCCTCGACCGATTCGACGAGCTCGTCCCAGGCCCGGGCTTTCGCCGTCCGGATCTCCCACTGGAGTATCCTCCTCTTCTCCCTGTACGCGTCGTAACAGCGGGAGATCCTCTCCTCGTCGCGCGTTCGCCTGCGCCGGGCCCTCTGCAGCGCTGTACGTGCCAGTGCGCATCCTCTTCTGAGGGCGGCTATCTCCTCCGTCCACCAGTAGACGCCCGGGGCTCGCGCTCCGTGGCTGGTACTGGAGCGCGGCATTGAGGCGTCACAGGCCGCGGCCATGTCTCTCCGCAGATCCTCCGCCTCCTCGTCTATGCTGCTGCCGCCGTCGTCCCGCGTTGTCCGCGCGTCCCAACTCCATGCGGACACGGAGACAGCGGCTTGCAGAAGATCCCGGTTCCTGTCTTTCGCCCGCCATCTTCTTCTCGGTGTTGGCGGATGGCGGGAACGGTTCGGCCCTCCGGTGTCGTTGCTGCCGACGGCCCGTCCGGTGGACGTGGTTTCCGGGGCGAGCTCCATCATCACGTAGAGATGGTCGGACAGAGTCTCGACCCCGTCCAGCACCCTCCAGTCGCGCACTCTCCGGTGTAGGTTGGCGGTGGCCCAGGTCAGGTCGATGACGGAGGACCCCCTCCAGGCCTGGCACGTGCTCGTCGATCCTCTGTTGGACAGCAGCAGTCCAAGTCCCGCGGCCCAGTCGGCCACCATTCTTCCCCTTGTGGTGGTTCGCGTGTCGTTCCACTGCGTGGAGCGGGCGTTGAAGTCCCCGAGCACGAGTAGCTGTCGGGGACGGCATATCCTCCTGATGCAGTCGCCCACTCCGTCGAGGAACGCCCCGAACGCGACCAGGCCGCTGTTGGGAGATACGTATACCCCCACCACGGCAATCCCTGCCCACTCGACCGCGACGTAGCCGTTGCCGCGTTCCAGCAGGACGCCGGGAATGCCGGGCGTCGTTGTCGTTGTCTCTGTCGTCCATCCGACTGCCGCTGTCCCGTCCAAGTCCCCGACCCAGTTGGGAGAGTCGGGAACGCGATGCGGTTCCGCCACCACAGCGAGGGCGACTCTGCTCTCCCGGATGGTCTGGAAGAGCAGATCTTGAGCTCGCCTCGATCTACCTACGTTGCACTGGAGGATTCGTTGGAATCTATTGGCCCAACTCCATGGCCTCCTCCAGGCCATCTACCGCCGCCGCCGTTGCTGTTGTCGTCGTCGTCGTCGTTGTCGCCGCTGCTGCTGCCAATTCTTTGGCGGCGACGGCGGCGGCGACGGCGGTGGCGGTGGCGTCGGTGCTTCCAGGTGTCCCTCCGGCGGTGGCTAGTCCGCGGGTGGGTCCTCTCCTCCTGCTTGTTGTTGTTGTCTTCGGCGGCGTGCATGCCGCCCCTCCCATCCTGTGATTGGCCGGGACCCCGAGCGAATCGCACAGGGGGCATTTGGGCACGGAGGCGGGACAGCCTCTCGCGCGATGTCCGCTTCCGCCGCACCTGTAACAGATCCGCCCGCGATCCACGGCGGACACGCAAGTGGCTCTCACGTGTCCGAGTTCCAGGCACCTGTAGCACTGCAAGGGCCGTCTTGGTATGGCGACGACCCTCGCAGTGGACCAACCCAGGGCGATACTCCCAGCCCGGGCTATCTTACGGGCCCCGGCCACCGGGCACTTGACGTACACCGAGCCAAGACCGTCCCTGGATGCTCCAATCTCGCCGACCTGCACCTCCGGGACCGCGCAGCCCGCCGCCAAAGCCAGCGCCTGCCGCAGCTCTTCCCTCTGTAGCGAGATGTCGATCCCGACGACCCGCAGCTCCGCCGTCTTCACTGGAGCCGCCACCCTGACGGTTGCCGGATCCAGCACCCTGGTCAGATGTGACGCCAGCCGGGACGCTTTCTCCCTTTCTTTGTCGCCGGGCACCTTGATTATGATGGCGCCCGACATCGCCTTCTTCATCCCGACCGACTGTACTCCGATATCAGTCAGCGGGATGCTCCTCCTGGCCGTGGCGATGACCTCGGCGTACGTCATCTTCGCTCCCTCGTTGAGCGTCAATGTCACCGCGGATGTTCGCGGTGCGCGAGGGAGCGAGGCCGTTCTCGCCGTCGCCGTCGTTGGCTTCTTGGACGTGGAGACGCCCGGTTTGGGCGCCCGCGCCGTTCTTCCCTGGGGCTGCTGCTGCTGCCGTTGCCGCAGCAGCCTTTCCGCCGGCAGCGGTGCCGTTGCCCTCGTCGGGGGTGCGGCCCTTCCTCCTGTTGCTCTCGCCGTCTCCTCGGCGGCGAAAGCCACTCCCCTCCTCCTCCTGCGCCTCCTGCGCGCTGTTTTGGAGACCACTGGTCTCCATTCGTCCTCCTCCCGCGCCTTCGCTGGAGGCTTCGGGATGCTCCCGGTGGTGATGGCGGCAGTGGGGGCGGCGACGGAGGGAGCCGTGATACCGCGCTCGGTGGCTCCCTTCCGCGTTTCGGCGCCGCTTGCGCGGCCCCTCTCGAAACGCTCGTCGATCCGCCGCATTATCGACGCCGCAATCTCTTCCATCCTCTTCTCCATCCTCTTCTCCACGGCAGCGAGGCTCCCGCTCTCGTCGTTGTTCTCGCGAGGAGAATCGCTGGGACCAGAGGTGATACGTCCCTGCGCGTTGGCGTCCCTTCTCGCCAGTTCGTTGCTAAGGGACGCAACTTGGCTACGAAGGAACGCGATCTCTTCCTCCAGCAGGGCGTTTCTCGCGTCAGCCAGCCTTGCGGCCCCAGACCCGCTGCCGGGCTCCAGTCCGTACCTCCTCATCATCTCAAGCGCCCACGCGGCGGTGAGGTAGTTCACTGACTCCCTCAGCAGCTTGACGTATGTCCCCTTCAAATTCGACGACCTCGCCGCCACCATGCTGACGTTTCCCAGACACCTCACCACCTCGGCGCAAACGTCTTCCGGCGAGGTCCTCCTCACCACCTGCATCATCTCATCGGGCACCTCCGGTATCATGCAGGCAAGCTTCCGTTTCTTGCCCCTGCACGTCGACGAGGCGGCCGACGAATGTGACGTGTACGAGGCGACCGACTCTTCGTCGTCGGACCTCGCTGGCGTCCTTGATCCTCCTGGTGCCACTGGCGGTGTGGCGTCGCCTACTGGGGCCGGGACGGCAAAGACGCTCCCCGTCCCTCCTGAAGCTCTCCTAAGGGAGCTCCTACTCCTGGTAAGTGGTGGCCCGTTGTCCTCCTGGGTCACCTCCATCCTTCCTTCTTCACTACCTTTGCCAGTCGCAGTAACACAAACGAGGGCCTGGCTATCCACCCCCGAGCGGCCGTGGTCGTTAGATGACGACGCAGTGGGGCCCACTTGACCACCCACGCCTGCGCCGGTACTGGGGTATCCCTCCCCTGCACCGTAAACCTTTTCACTCCTTATTTTGTCCATCATATTTTGTTTAATTTTTGCCGTAGTTGTCAACGGTATTCCATCCTGGCGCCACTCACTCTTTCGCACCCTGCATCGGTCAAAGCCGATGCAGGGTGACGGGGAGCCCCACGAGAAGGTGAGGTGAGTGGTCTTGGCAGATATGGGCCCACCAACTTCTCCGAAATTCCCCGCACCGGATCAGCAAACTGGCCAGTCCCGAAGGACCCACCAGCCGCCACCCGACTATAGGAGAATATCAGATCCATCGGGGTTTCCCAGGGCGTGGTACTACGCCCTAAGAACCCATACCCACCTCGTGCTCCCCAACCTAACCCCAACCTAACCCCAACCTAACCCCAACCTAACCCCAACCTAACCCCAACCTAACCCCAACCTAACCCCAACCTAACCCCAACCTAACCCCAACCTAACCCCAACCTAACCCCAACCTAACCCCAACCTAACCCCAACCTTTTTTTTTTTTTTTTTTTTTTATACGTGGGGAAATCCTCATGGACACCCGGCCGCCCTCTGGGAGGCGGCGGCGGGTAGTGTCGGACTCTTACCGACTAAAACCCCACGATGGTCGCCGTGACGGTTCTCGGGAGCGTCCCGTTTCCTGTCTCGAAGCTCTCGGTCCAGGGCGCTCCCTCGTCGCTCCCCCGCGAGATTTTTCGCAGGGGACATCCTCTTCTTTCTCTTCTTGGCAGCCGGGGGGTGACCACCAGCCCCCGCGGCGCCGGCGTTCCGTGGGGCCGTCGTGCAATTCCGGGCAGGGACCCAGACCCTCCCCGGCTTGACGGCCTGTTTTTTCCCCCTTCGGACGAACGCGCGCGCGCGCTCTTCTACGACGGCGGCGTCGGTGGTGGCGCCGCGGTCGCGCGGCGTCGCGTCGTCGACGTTGCTCCTCCTCGCGCTCCTCTTCGTCCGCGCACGACCCGGCAGGGGTCGCGGTTCTTCACCCTGCTCCGCTCCGCCCGCTCCTTCGCCAGCATGACCTGCTCGCAGAAGGTGCGGACGGCCGCGTACTCCTGCGGACTCCTCAGCGTCGCCTCCACGAGCGCCTCGGGGGCCACCCCGTCGCCTATGGCGAGACGTAGCACGCGGCGCGGCACCTCCCACGCCGGACAACGCTCCAGCGTGTGCTGCGCCGTGTCCTCTTCCTCCTGGCAGTGGTGACAGATTGACGTCACCTCACGCTGGATTCTTCTCAGGAACTCACCGAACACACCGTGGCCGGTGAGCACCTGCGTCATCCTGTACGTCAGAGGGACCCCGCCGCGGTCCCGCCACGCCTCCCAGTTGGGGAGGACGGCGCGCACGGCCCGGTGTGGCCGTGACATGTCCTCCTCGGTTAGTTGGGCGCGCCATCTCTCCCAGACCCTGTGCCGCGTCTCCCTCCACACGTCCTGGAACGGACGTTCGCCGCCTCCACCGCCACCGTCCGAGCCCAGGGCCCTACGGTGGTTGTACAACCGTTGGAGCGCAAGGGCCTGCAGCTCGAACGGTGGGGACGCGGCCAGCACGGACGCCGACGCGTGCGACACCGTTCGGTATGCACGCGCGATCCTGATGGCGGTCGTCCTGTGCAGCCTCCGTAGCAGGGTCAGGCTGCGACGGTTGGCCAGCAGTTCTTCGGCCCATACGGGGGCCCCGTAGAGGACCCTCGATCTCACCACTCCCTCGTAGAGGCGGCGCACTCTCGTTCCCGCTCCACCGATGTTGGGCAGCAAGCCGCACAGGGCGTTGGCTGCGGCTGCCACCTTCGGAACCAGTTCCTCGAAGTGGGGCTCGAACGTCCATCCGCTGTCGATGGTGAGGCCCAGGTACCTCATCTGGGCTCTCACCGGTACGTCCTCGCCGTCGCACCTGACGCACAGTCCGGACGGTGGGGCTCCTCTGCGACGACGGTCGAAGAACCCCACGGCCTCCGTCTTGGCCGGCGACACGTTCAGCCCCAGTCTTCCTATCGCCCTCACCGCGCGCGCCACCGCCAAGTCCGCGATCGCCTGCGCCTCGTACCATCCCCCGCCGCCGGCCATGACCAAGGTGTCGTCGGCGTAGCACACCAAGGCCGTGCCCGGCGGCATGGGGCAACGGAGGACCGAGTCGTACGCGGTGATCCACAGTATGGGTCCCAGGACCGACCCCTGCGGGACACCGCGCTCCACCGGCCTCCTCTCCTCCGCGCCGTTTCGGCCCGCGTACCCGATCCAACGGTCGCTGAGGTACGACCGTATCAGGCGAACCAGGTACGCGGGCACCTCCAGCCTCTCCAGCGCCTCCACGATCCTGGCCCAGGGGATCGTGTTGAACGCGTTGGTCACGTCCAATGAGACCGCGATGGCCACTCCTCCCCGCGCTACCATGTCGTCGGCGGTCGTCCGCACCATCCTCACGGCGTCCACGGTGGATCTTCCTTTTCTGAATCCGAACTGGCTATCGTGCCAGCCGGATCCGCGCTCCGTGATATGCGCCTCCAGACGGGCGGCGATTATCCTTTCCAGGAGCTTGCCAGCCTCGTCCAGAAGGCATATCGGTCTGTACGCGGACGGCGAGTCCGGCGGGCGGCCCTCCTTGCGCAGCAGCACCAGCCTCGCCGTCCTCCACGCCCGTGGGTACGCGCCTTCCCTCATGCACCGCGTGAAGACGTGCTGCAGACGGGGAGCCAGGGTCTCCATCGACTCTGCCCAGACACGGCCCGGTATTCCGTCCGGACCGGGTGCCACGTCGCCGCGGGACGCCATCCTCTTCGTTGCCGCGAGTAACTCTTCCTTCGTCACTCGCAGCTCTTCCCTCCACTCCGCGACGGTGTTGTTGGAGCGGAGCGGCGGCGTCCTCCTCCTCGTCGCGTCGACGTTGTCCGTGCTGTCCTGTTGCTGTCGCGGGAACAGAGCGCTCAGAACCGTGTCGAGCAACCCCGGCTCCATACTCGCGGTCAATGGGGGTGCCGGTGGTCGTAGCCTCCTCGTGACCAACCGGTAGGGCCTCCCCCATGGATCGGCCTCGACCGATTCGACGAGCTCGTCCCAGGCCCGGGCTTTCGCCGTCCGGATCTCCCACTGGAGTATCCTCCTCTTCTCCCTGTACGCGTCGTAACAGCGGGAGATCCTCTCCTCGTCGCGCGTTCGCCTGCGCCGGGCCCTCTGCAGCGCTGTACGTGCCAGTGCGCATCCTCTTCTGAGGGCGGCTATCTCCTCCGTCCACCAGTAGACGCCCGGGGCTCGCGCTCCGTGGCTGGTACTGGAGCGCGGCATTGAGGCGTCACAGGCCGCGGCCATGTCTCTCCGCAGATCCTCCGCCTCCTCGTCTATGCTGCTGCCGCCGTCGTCCCGCGTTGTCCGCGCGTCCCAACTCCATGCGGACACGGAGACAGCGGCTTGCAGAAGATCCCGGTTCCTGTCTTTCGCCCGCCATCTTCTTCTCGGTGTTGGCGGATGGCGGGAACGGTTCGGCCCTCCGGTGTCGTTGCTGCCGACGGCCCGTCCGGTGGACGTGGTTTCCGGGGCGAGCTCCATCATCACGTAGAGATGGTCGGACAGAGTCTCGACCCCGTCCAGCACCCTCCAGTCGCGCACTCTCCGGTGTAGGTTGGCGGTGGCCCAGGTCAGGTCGATGACGGAGGACCCCCTCCAGGCCTGGCACGTGCTCGTCGATCCTCTGTTGGACAGCAGCAGTCCAAGTCCCGCGGCCCAGTCGGCCACCATTCTTCCCCTTGTGGTGGTTCGCGTGTCGTTCCACTGCGTGGAGCGGGCGTTGAAGTCCCCGAGCACGAGTAGCTGTCGGGGACGGCATATCCTCCTGATGCAGTCGCCCACTCCGTCGAGGAACGCCCCGAACGCGACCAGGCCGCTGTTGGGAGATACGTATACCCCCACCACGGCAATCCCTGCCCACTCGACCGCGACGTAGCCGTTGCCGCGTTCCAGCAGGACGCCGGGAATGCCGGGCGTCGTTGTCGTTGTCTCTGTCGTCCATCCGACTGCCGCTGTCCCGTCCAAGTCCCCGACCCAGTTGGGAGAGTCGGGAACGCGATGCGGTTCCGCCACCACAGCGAGGGCGACTCTGCTCTCCCGGATGGTCTGGAAGAGCAGATCTTGAGCTCGCCTCGATCTACCTACGTTGCACTGGAGGATTCGTTGGAATCTATTGGCCCAACTCCATGGCCTCCTCCAGGCCATCCACCGCCGCCGCCGTTGCTGTTGTCGTCGTCGTCGTCGTTGTCGCCGCTGCTGCTGCCAATTCTTTGGCGGCGACGGCGGCGGCGACGGCGGTGGCGGTGGCGTCGGTGCTTCCAGGTGTCCCTCCGGCGGTGGCTAGTCCGCGGGTGAGTCCTCTCCTCCTGCTTGTTGTTGTTGTCTTCGGCGGCGTGCATGCCGCCCCTCCCATCCTGTGATTGGCCGGGACCCCGAGCGAATCGCACAGGGGGCATTTGGGCACGGAGGCGGGACAGCCTCTCGCGCGATGTCCGCTTCCGCCGCACCTGTAACAGATCTGCCCGCGATCCACGGCGGACACGCACGTGGCTCTCACGTGTCCGAGTTCCAGGCACCTGTAGCACTGCAAGGGCCGTCTTGGTATGGCGACGACCCTCGCAGTGGACCAACCCAGGGCGATACTCCCAGCCCGGGCTATCTTACGGGCCCCGGCCACCGGGCACTTGACGTACACCGAGCCAAGACCGTCCCTGGATGCTCCAATCTCGCCGACCTGCACCTCCGGGACCGCGCAGCCCGCCGCCAAAGCCAGCGCCTGCCGCAGCTCTTCCCTCTGTAGCGAGATGTCGATCCCGACGACCCGCAGCTCCGCCGTCTTCACTGGAGCCGCCACCCTGACGGTTGCCGGATCCAGCACCCTGGTCAGATGTGACGCCAGCCGGGACGCTTTCTCCCTTTCTTTGTCGCCGGGCACCTTGATTATGATGGCGCCCGACATCGCCTTCTTCATCCCGACCGACTGTACTCCGATATCAGTCAGCGGGATGCTCCTCCTGGCCGTGGCGATGACCTCGGCGTACGTCATCTTCGCTCCCTCGTTGAGCGTCAATGTCACCGCGGATGTTCGCGGTGCGCGAGGGAGCGAGGCCGTTCTCGCCGTCGCCGTCGTTGGCTTCTTGGACGTGGAGACGCCCGGTTTGGGCGCCCGCGCCGTTCTTCCCTGGGGCTGCTGCTGCTGCCGTTGCCGCAGCAGCCTTTCCGCCGGCAGCGGTGCCGCTGCCCTCGTCGGGGGTGCGGCCCTTCCTCCTGTTGCTCTCGCCGTCTCCTCGGCGGCGAAAGCCACTCCCCTCCTCCTCCTGCGCCTCCTGCGCGCTGTTTTGGAGACCACTGGTCTCCATTCGTCCTCCTCCCGCGCCTTCGCTGGAGGCTTCGGGATGCTCCCGGTGGTGATGGCGGCAGTGGGGGCGGCGACGGAGGGAGCCGTGATACCGCGCTCGGTGGCTCCCTTCCGCGTTTCGGCGCCGCTTGCGCGGCCCCTCTCGAAACGCTCGTCGATCCGCCGCATTATCGACGCCGCAATCTCTTCCATCCTCTTCTCCATCCTCTTCTCCACGGCAGCGAGGCTCCCGCTCTCGTCGTTGTTCTCGCGAGGAGAATCGCTGGGACCAGAGGTGATACGTCCCTGCGCGTTGGCGTCCCTTCTCGCCAGTTCGTTGCTAAGGGACGCAACTTGGCTACGAAGGAACGCGATCTCTTCCTCCAGCAGGGCGTTTCTCGCGTCAGCCAGCCTTGCGGCCCCAGACCCGCTGCCGGGCTCCAGTCCGTACCTCCTCATCATCTCAAGCGCCCACGCGGCGGTGAGGTAGTTCACTGACTCCCTCAGCAGCTTGACGTATGTCCCCTTCAAATTCGACGACCTCGCCGCCACCATGCTGACGTTTCCCAGACACCTCACCACCTCGGCGCAAACGTCTTCCGGCGAGGTCCTCCTCACCACCTGCATCATCTCATCGGGCACCTCCGGTATCATGCAGGCAAGCTTCCGTTTCTTGCCCCTGCACGTCGACGAGGCGGCCGACGAATGTGACGTGTACGAGGCGACCGACTCTTCGTCGTCGGACCTCGCTGGCGTCCTTGATCCTCCTGGTGCCACTGGCGGTGTGGCGTCGCCTACTGGGGCCGGGACGGCAAAGACGCTCCCCGTCCCTCCTGAAGCTCTCCTAAGGGAGCTCCTACTCCTGGTAAACCTAACCCCAACCTAACCCCAACCTAACCCCAACCTAACCCCAACCTAACCCCAACCTAACCCCAACCTAACCCCAACCTAACCCCAACCTAACCCCAACCTAACCCCAACCTAACCCCAACCTAACCCCAACCTAACCCCAACCTAACCCCAACCTAACCCCAACCTAACCCCAACCTAACCCCAACCTAACCCCAACCTAACCCCAACCTAACCCCAACCTAACCCCAACCTAACCCCAACCTAACCCCAACCTTTTTTTTTTTTTTTTTTATACGTGGGGAAATCCTCATGGACACCCGGCCGCCCTCTGGGAGGCGGCGGCGGGTAGTGTCGGACTCTTACCGACTAAAACCCCACGATGGTCGCCGTGACGGTTCTCGGGAGCGTCCCGTTTCCTGTCTCGAAGCTCTCGGTCCAGGGCGCTCCCTCGTCGCTCCCCCGCGAGATTTTTCGCAGGGGACATCCTCTTCTTTCTCTTCTTGGCAGCCGGGGGGTGACCACCAGCCCCCGCGGCGCCGGCGTTCCGTGGGGCCGTCGTGCAATTCCGGGCAGGGACCCAGACCCTCCCCGGCTTGACGGCCTGTTTTTTCCCCTTCGGACGAACGCGCGCGCGCGCTCTTCTACGACGGCGGCGTCGGTGGTGGCGCCGCGGTCGCGCGGCGTCGCGTCGTCGACGTTGCTCCTCCTCGCGCTCCTCTTCGTCCGCGCACGACCCGGCAGGGGTCGCGGTTCTTCACCCTGCTCCGCTCCGCCCGCTCCTTCGCCAGCATGACCTGCTCGCAGAAGGTGCGGACGGCCGCGTACTCCTGCGGACTCCTCAGCGTCGCCTCCACGAGCGCCTCGGGGGCCAACCCGTCGCCTATGGCGAGACGTAGCACGCGGCGCGGCACCTCCCACGCCGGACAACGCTCCAGCGTGTGCTGCGCCGTGTCCTCTTCCTCCTGGCAGTGGTGACAGATTGACGTCACCTCACGCTGGATTCTTCTCAGGAACTCACCGAACACACCGTGGCCGGTGAGCACCTGCGTCATCCTGTACGTCAGAGGGACCCCGCCGCGGTCCCGCCACGCCTCCCAGTTGGGGAGGACGGCGCGCACGGCCCGGTGTGGCCGTGACATGTCCTCCTCGGTTAGTTGGGCGCGCCATCTCTCCCAGACCCTGTGCCGCGTCTCCCTCCACACGTCCTGGAACGGACGTTCGCCGCCTCCACCGCCACCGTCCGAGCCCAGGGCCCTACGGTGGTTGTACAACCGTTGGAGCGCAAGGGCCTGCAGCTCGAACGGTGGGGACGCGGCCAGCACGGACGCCGACGCGTGCGACACCGTTCGGTATGCACGCGCGATCCTGATGGCGGTCGTCCTGTGCAGCCTCCGTAGCAGGGTCAGGCTGCGACGGCTGGCCAGCAGTTCTTCGGCCCATACGGGGGCCCCGTAGAGGACCCTCGATCTCACCACTCCCTCGTAGAGGCGGCGCACTCTCGTTCCCGCTCCACCGATGTTGGGCAGCAAGCCGCACAGGGCGTTGGCTGCGGCTGCCACCTTCGGAACCAGTT
Source organism: Bombus campestris (assembly GCA_905333015.3). NCBI lineage: Eukaryota > Metazoa > Arthropoda > Insecta > Hymenoptera > Apidae > Bombus > Bombus campestris. Next base: position 6,456,977 of record HG995147.1, on the reverse strand, counting down.
CCTCGAAGTGGGGCTCGAACGTCCATCCGCTGTCGATGGTGAGGCCCAGGTACCTCATCTGGGCTCTCACCGGTACGTCCTCGCCGTCGCACCTGACGCACAGTCCGGACGGTGGGGCTCCTCTGCGACGACGGTCGAAGAACCCCACGGCCTCCGTCTTGGCCGGCGACACGTTCAGCCCCAGTCTTCCTATCGCCCTCACCGCGCGCGCCACCGCCAAGTCCGCGATCGCCTGCGCCTCGTACCATCCCCCGCCGCCGGCCATGACCAAGGTGTCGTCGGCGTAGCACACCAAGGCCGTGCCCGGCGGCATGGGGCAACGGAGGACCGAGTCGTACGCGGTGATCCACAGTATGGGTCCCAGGACCGACCCCTGCGGGACACCGCGCTCCACCGGCCTCCTCTCCTCCGCGCCGTTTCGGCCCGCGTACCCGATCCAACGGTCGCTGAGGTACGACCGTATCAGGCGAACAAGGTACGCGGGCACCTCCAGCCTCTCCAGCGCCTCCACGATCCTGGCCCAGGGGATCGTGTTGAACGCGTTGGTCACGTCCAATGAGACCGCGATGGCCACTCCTCCCCGCGCTACCATGTCGTCGGCGGTCGTCCGCACCATCCTCACGGCGTCCACGGTGGATCTTCCTTTTCTGAATCCGAACTGGCTATCGTGCCAGCCGGATCCACGCTCCGTGATATGCGCCTCCAGACGGGCGGCGATTATCCTTTCCAGGAGCTTGCCAGCCTCGTCCAGAAGGCATATCGGTCTGTACGCGGACGGCGAGTCCGGCGGGCGGCCCTCCTTGCGCAGCAGCACCAGCCTCGCCGTCCTCCACGCCCGTGGGTACGCGCCTTCCCTCATGCACCGCGTGAAGACGTGCTGCAGACGGGGAGCCAGGGTCTCCATCGACTCTGCCCAGACACGGCCCGGTATTCCGTCCGGACCGGGTGCCACGTCGCCGCGGGACGCCATCCTCTTCGTTGCCGCGAGTAACTCTTCCTTCGTCACTCGCAGCTCTTCCCTCCACTCCGCGACGGTGTTGTTGGAGCGGAGCGGCGGCGTCCTCCCCCTCGTCGCGTCGACGTTGTCCGTGCTGTCCTGTTGCTGTCGCGGAACCTAACCCCAACCTAACCCCAACCTAACCCCAACCTAACCCCAACCTAACCCCAACCTAACCCCAACCTAACCCCAACCTAACCCCAACCTAACCTAACCCCAACCTAACCCCAACCTAACCCCAACCTAACCCAACCTAACCCCAACCTAACCCCAACCTAACCCAACCTAACCCCAACCTAACCCCAACCTAACCCCAACCTAACCCCAACCTAACCCCAACCTAACCCCAACCTAACCCCAACCTAACCCCAACCTAACCCCAACCTAACCTAACCCAACCTAACCCCAACCTAACCCCAACCTTTTTTTTTTTTTTTTTTTTTTTTTTTTTTTTTTTTTTTTTTTTATACGTGGGGAAATCCTCATGGACACCCGGCCGCCCTCTGGGAGGCGGCGGCGGGTAGTGTCGGACTCTTACCGACTAAAACCCCACGATGGTCGCCGTGACGGTTCTCGGGAGCGTCCCGTTTCCTGTCTCGAAGCTCTCGGTCCAGGGCGCTCCCTCGTCGCTCCCCCGCGAGATTTTTCGCAGGGGACATCCTCTTCTTTCTCTTCTTGGCAGCCGGGGGGTGACCACCGGCCCCCGCGGCGCCGGCGTTCCGTGGGGCCGTCGTGCAATTCCGGGCAGGGACCCAGACCCTCCCCGGCTTGACGGCCTGTTTTTTCCCCCTTCGGACGAACGCGCGCGCGCGCTCTTCTACGACGGCGGCGTCGGTGGTGGCGCCGCGGTCGCGCGGCGTCGCGTCGTCGACGTTGCTCCTCCTCGCGCTCCTCTTCGTCCGCGCACGACCCGGCAGGGGTCGCGGTTCTTCACCCTGCTCCGCTCCGCCCGCTCCTTCGCCAGCATGACCTGCTCGCAGAAGGTGCGGACGGCCGCGTACTCCTGCGGACTCCTCAGCGTCGCCTCCACGAGCGCCTCGGGGGCCAACCCGTCGCCTATGGCGAGACGTAGCACGCGGCGCGGCACCTCCCACGCCGGACAACGCTCCAGCGTGTGCTGCGCCGTGTCCTCTTCCTCCTGGCAGTGGTGACAGATTGACGTCACCTCACGCTGGATTCTTCTCAGGAACTCACCGAACACACCGTGGCCGGTGAGCACCTGCGTCATCCTGTACGTCAGAGGGACCCCGCCGCGGTCCCGCCACGCCTCCCAGTTGGGGAGGACGGCGCGCACGGCCCGGTGTGGCCGTGACATGTCCTCCTCGGTTAGTTGGGCGCGCCATCTCTCCCAGACCCTGTGCCGCGTCTCCCTCCACACGTCCTGGAACGGACGTTCGCCGCCTCCACCGCCACCGTCCGAGCCCAGGGCCCTACGGTGGTTGTACAACCGTTGGAGCGCAAGGGCCTGCAGCTCGAACGGTGGGGACGCGGCCAGCACGGACGCCGACGCGTGCGACACCGTTCGGTATGCACGCGCGATCCTGATGGCGGTCGTCCTGTGCAGCCTCCGTAGCAGGGTCAGGCTGCGACGGTTGGCCAGCAGTTCTTCGGCCCATACGGGGGCCCCGTAGAGGACCCTCGATCTCACCACTCCCTCGTAGAGGCGGCGCACTCTCGTTCCCGCTCCACCGATGTTGGGCAACAAGCCGCACAGGGCGTTGGCTGCGGCTGCCACCTTCGGAACCAGTTCCTCGAAGTGGGGCTCGAACGTCCATCCGCTGTCGATGGTGAGGCCCAGGTACCTCATCTGGGCTCTCACCGGTACGTCCTCGCCGTCGCACCTGACGCACAGTCCGGACGGTGGGGCTCCTCTGCGACGACGGTCGAAGAACCCCACGGCCTCCGTCTTGGCCGGCGACACGTTCAGCCCCAGTCTTCCTATCGCCCTCACCGCGCGCGCCACCGCCAAGTCCGCGATCGCCTGCGCCTCGTACCATCCCCCGCCGCCGGCCATGACCAAGGTGTCGTCGGCGTAGCACACCAAGGCCGTGCCCGGCGGCATGGGGCAACGGAGGACCGAGTCGTACGCGGTGATCCACAGTATGGGTCCCAGGACCGACCCCTGCGGGACACCGCGCTCCACCGGCCTCCTCTCCTCCGCGCCGTTTCGGCCCGCGTACCCGATCCAACGGTCGCTGAGGTACGACCGTATCAGGCGAACAAGGTACGCGGGCACCTCCAGCCTCTCCAGCGCCTCCACGATCCTGGCCCAGGGGATCGTGTTGAACGCGTTGGTCACGTCCAATGAGACCGCGATGGCCACTCCTCCCCGCGCTACCATGTCGTCGGCGGTCGTCCGCACCATCCTCACGGCGTCCACGGTGGATCTTCCTTTTCTGAATCCGAACTGGCTATCGTGCCAGCCGGATCCGCGCTCCGTGATATGCGCCTCCAGACGGGCGGCGATTATCCTTTCCAGGAGCTTGCCAGCCTCGTCCAGAAGGCATATCGGTCTGTACGCGGACGGCGAGTCCGGCGGGCGGCCCTCCTTGCGCAGCAGCACCAGCCTCGCCGTCCTCCACGCCCGTGGGTACGCGCCTTCCCTCATGCACCGCGTGAAGACGTGCTGCAGACGGGGAGCCAGGGTCTCCATCGACTCTGCCCAGACACGGCCCGGTATTCCGTCCGGACCGGGTGCCACGTCGCCGCGGGACGCCATCCTCTTCGTTGCCGCGAGTAACTCTTCCTTCGTCACTCGCAGCTCTTCCCTCCACTCCGCGGCGGTGTTGTTGGAGCGGAGCGGCGGCGTCCTCCTCCTCGTCGCGTCGACGTTGTCCGTGCTGTCCTGTTGCTGTCGCGGGAACAGAGCGCTCAGAACCGTGTCGAGCAACCCCGGCTCCATACTCGCGGTCAATGGGGGTGCCGGTGGTCGTAGCCTCCTCGTGACCAACCGGTAGGGCCTCCCCCATGGATCGGCCTCGACCGATTCGACGAGCTCGTCCCAGGCCCGGGCTTTCGCCGTCCGGATCTCCCACTGGAGTATCCTCCTCTTCTCCCTGTACGCGTCGTAACAGCGGGAGATCCTCTCCTCGTCGCGCGTTCGCCTGCGCCGGGCCCTCTGCAGCGCTGTACGTGCCAGTGCGCATCCTCTTCTGAGGGCGGCTATCTCCTCCGTCCACCAGTAGACGCCCGGGGCTCGCGCTCCGTGGCTGGTACTGGAGCGCGGCATTGAGGCGTCACAGGCCGCGGCCATGTCTCTCCGCAGATCCTCCGCCTCCTCGTCTATGCTGCTGCCGCCGTCGTCCCGCGTTGTCCGCGCGTCCCAACTCCATGCGGACACGGAGACAGCGGCTTGCAGAAGATCCCGGTTCCTGTCTTTCGCCCGCCATCTTCTTCTCGGTGTTGGCGGATGGCGGGAACGGTTCGGCCCTCCGGTGTCGTTGCTGCCGACGGCCCGTCCGGTGGACGTGGTTTCCGGGGCGAGCTCCATCATCACGTAGAGATGGTCGGACAGAGTCTCGACCCCGTCCAGCACCCTCCAGTCGCGCACTCTCCGGTGTAGGTTGGCGGTGGCCCAGGTCAGGTCGATGACGGAGGACCCCCTCCAGGCCTGGCACGTGCTCGTCGATCCTCTGTTGGACAGCAGCAGTCCAAGTCCCGCGGCCCAGTCGGCCACCATTCTTCCCCTTGTGGTGGTTCGCGTGTCGTTCCACTGCGTGGAGCGGGCGTTGAAGTCCCCGAGCACGAGTAGCTGTCGGGGACGGCATATCCTCCTGATGCAGTCGCCCACTCCGTCGAGGAACGCCCCGAACGCGACCAGGCCGCTGTTGGGAGATACGTATACCCCCACCACGGCAATCCCTGCCCACTCGACCGCGACGTAGCCGTTGCCGCGTTCCAGCAGGACGCCGGGAATGCCGGGCGTCGTTGTCGTTGTCTCTGTCGTCCATCCGACTGCCGCTGTCCCGTCCAAGTCCCCGACCCAGTTGGGAGAGTCGGGAACGCGATGCGGTTCCGCCACCACAGCGAGGGCGACTCTGCTCTCCCGGATGGTCTGGAAGAGCAGATCTTGAGCTCGCCTCGATCTACCTACGTTGCACTGGAGGATTCGTTGGAATCTATTGGCCCAACTCCATGGCCTCCTCCAGGCCATCTACCGCCGCCGCCGTTGCTGTTGTCGTCGTCGTCGTCGTTGTCGCCGCTGCTGCTGCCAATTCTTTGGCGGCGACGGCGGCGGCGACGGCGGTGGCGGTGGCGTCGGTGCTTCCAGATGTCCCTCCGGCGGTGGCTAGTCCGCGGGTGGGTCCTCTCCTCCTGCTTGTTGTTGTTGTCTTCGGCGGCGTGCATGCCACCCCTCCCATCCTGTGATTGGCCGGGACCCCGAGCGAATCGCACAGGGGGCATTTGGGCACGGAGGCGGGACAGCCTCTCGCGCGATGTCCGCTTCCGCCGCACCTGTAACAGATCTGCCCGCGATCCACGGCGGACACGCAAGTGGCTCTCACGTGTCCGAGTTCCAGGCACCTGTAGCACTGCAAGGGCCGTCTTGGTATGGCGACGACCCTCGCAGTGGACCAACCCAGGGCGATACTCCCAGCCCGGGCTATCTTACGGGCCCCGGCCACCGGGCACTTGACGTACACCGAGCCAAGACCGTCCCTGGATGCTCCAATCTCGCCGACCTGCACCTCCGGGACCGCGCAGCCCGCCGCCAAAGCCAGCGCCTGCCGCAGCTCTTCCCTCTGTAGCGAGATGTCGATCCCGACGACCCGCAGCTCCGCCGTCTTCACTGGAGCCGCCACCCTGACGGTTGCCGGATCCAGCACCCTGGTCAGATGTGACGCCAGCCGGGACGCTTTCTCCCTTTCTTTGTCGCCGGGCACCTTGATTATGATGGCGCCCGACATCGCCTTCTTCATCCCGACCGACTGTACTCCGATATCAGTCAGCGGGATGCTCCTCCTGGCCGTGGCGATGACCTCGGCGTACGTCATCTTCGCTCCCTCGTTGAGCGTCAATGTCACCGCGGATGTTCGCGGTGCGCGAGGGAGCGAGGCCGTTCTCGCCGTCGCCGTCGTTGGCTTCTTGGACGTGGAGACGCCCGGTTTGGGCGCCCGCGCCGTTCTTCCCTGGGGCTGCTGCTGCTGCCGTTGCCGCAGCAGCCTTTCCGCCGGCAGCGGTGCCGCTGCCCTCGTCGGGGGTGCGGCCCTTCCTCCTGTTGCTCTCGCCGTCTCCTCGGCGGCGAAAGCCACTCCCCTCCTCCTCCTGCGCCTCCTGCGCGCTGTTTTGGAGACCACTGGTCTCCATTCGTCCTCCTCCCGCGCCTTCGCTGGAGGCTTCGGGATGCTCCCGGTGGTGATGGCGGCAGTGGGGGCGGCGACGGAGGGAGCCGTGATACCGCGCTCGGTGGCTCCCTTCCGCGTTTCGGCGCCGCTTGCGCGGCCCCTCTCGAAACGCTCGTCGATCCGCCGCATTATCGACGCCGCAATCTCTTCCATCCTCTTCTCCATCCTCTTCTCCACGGCAGCGAGGCTCCCGCTCTCGTCGTTGTTCTCGCGAGGAGAATCGCTGGGACCAGAGGTGATACGTCCCTGCGCGTTGGCGTCCCTTCTCGCCAGTTCGTTGCTAAGGGACGCAACTTGGCTACGAAGGAACGCGATCTCTTCCTCCAGCAGGGCGTTTCTCGCGTCAGCCAGCCTTGCGGCCCCAGACCCGCTGCCGGGCTCCAGTCCGTACCTCCTCATCATCTCAAGCGCCCACGCGGCGGTGAGGTAGTTCACTGACTCCCTCAGCAGCTTGACGTATGTCCCCTTCAAATTCGACGACCTCGCCGCCACCATGCTGACGTTTCCCAGACACCTCACCACCTCGGCGCAAACGTCTTCCGGCGAGGTCCTCCTCACCACCTGCATCATCTCATCGGGCACCTCCGGTATCATGCAGGCAAGCTTCCGTTTCTTGCCCCTGCACGTCGACGAGGCGGCCGACGAATGTGACGTGTACGAGGCGACCGACTCTTCGTCGTCGGACCTCGCTGGCGTCCTTGATCCTCCTGGTGCCACTGGCGGTGTGGCGTCGCCTACTGGGGCCGGGACGGCAAAGACGCTCCCCGTCCCTCCTGAAGCTCTCCTAAGGGAGCTCCTACTCCTGGTAAGTGGTGGCCCGTTGTCCTCCTGGGTCACCTCCATCCTTCCTTCTTCACTACCTTTGCCAGTCGCAGTAACACAAACGAGGGCCTGGCTATCCACCCCCGAGCGGCCGTGGTCGTTAGATGACGACGCAGTGGGGCCCACTTGACCACCCACGCCTGCGCCGGTACTGGGGTATCCCTCCCCTGCACCGTAAACCTTTTCACTCCTTATTTTGTCCATCATATTTTGTTTAATTTTTGCCGTAGTTGTCAACGGTATTCCATCCTGGCGCCACTCACTCTTTCGCACCCTGCATCGGTCAAAGCCGATGCAGGGTGACGGGGAGCCCCACGAGAAGGTGAGGTGAGTGGTCTTGGCAGATATGGGCCCACCAACTTCTCCGAAATTCCCCGCACCGGATCAGCAAACTGGCCAGTCCCGAAGGACCCACCAGCCGCCACCCGACTATAGGAGAATATCAGATCCATCGGGGTTTCCCAGGGCGTGGTACTACGCCCTAAGAACCCATACCCACCTCGTGCTCCCCAACCTAACCCCAACCTAACCCCAACCTAACCCCAACCTAACCCCAACCTAACCCCAACCTTTTTTTTTTTTTTTTTTTTTTTATACGTGGGGAAATCCTCATGGACACCCGGCCGCCCTCTGGGAGGCGGCGGCGGGTAGTGTCGGACTCTTACCGACTAAAACCCCACGATGGTCGCCGTGACGGTTCTCGGGAGCGTCCCGTTTCCTGTCTCGAAGCTCTCGGTCCAGGGCGCTCCCTCGTCGCTCCCCCGCGAGATTTTTCGCAGGGGGCCGCCTCTTCTTTCTCTTCTTGGCAGCCGGGGGGTGACCACCGGCCCCCGCGGCGCCGGCGTTCCGTGGGGCCGTCGTGCAATTCCGGGCAGGGACCCAGACCCTCCCCGGCTTGACGGCCTGTTTTTTCCCCTTCGGACGAACGCGCGCGCGCGCTCTTCTACGACGGCGGCGTCGGTGGTGGCGCCGCGGTCGCGCGGCGTCGCGTCGTCGACGTTGCTCCTCCTCGCGCTCCTCTTCGTCCGCGCACGACCCGGCAGGGGTCGCGGTTCTTCACCCTGCTCCGCTCCGCCCGCTCCTTCGCCAGCATGACCTGCTCGCAGAAGGTGCGGACGGCCGCGTACTCCTGTGGACTCCTCAGCGTCGCCTCCACGAGCGCCTCGGGGGCCAACCCGTCGCCTATGGCGAGACGTAGCACGCGGCGCGGCACCTCCCACGCCGGACAACGCTCCAGCGTGTGCTGCGCCGTGTCCTCTTCCTCCTGGCAGTGGTGACAGATTGACGTCACCTCACGCTGGATTCTTCTCAGGAACTCACCGAACACACCGTGGCCGGTGAGCACCTGCGTCATCCTGTACGTCAGAGGGACCCCGCCGCGGTCCCGCCACGCCTCCCAGTTGGGGAGGACGGCGCGCACGGCCCGGTGTGGCCGTGACATGTCCTCCTCGGTTAGTTGGGCGCGCCATCTCTCCCAGACCCTGTGCCGCGTCTCCCTCCACACGTCCTGGAACGGACGTTCGCCGCCTCCACAACCTAACCCCAACCTAACCCCAACCTAACCCCAACCTAACCCCAACCTAACCCCAACCTAACCCCAACCTAACCCCAACCTAACCCCAACCTAACCCCAACCTTTTTTTTTTTTTTTTTTTTATACGTGGGGAAATCCTCATGGACACCCGGCCGCCCTCTGGGAGGCGGCGGCGGGTAGTGTCGGACTCTTACCGACTAAAACCCCACGATGGTCGCCGTGACGGTTCTCGGGAGCGTCCCGTTTCCTGTCTCGAAGCTCTCGGTCCAGGGCGCTCCCTCGTCGCTCCCCCGCGAGATTTTTCGCAGGGGACATCCTCTTCTTTCTCTTCTTGGCAGCCGGGGGGTGACCACCGGCCCCCGCGGCGCCGGCGTTCCGTGGGGCCGTCGTGCAATTCCGGGCAGGGACCCAGACCCTCCCCGGCTTGACGGCCTGTTTTTTCCCCTTCGGACGAACGCGCGCGCGCGCTCTTCTACGACGGCGGCGTCGGTGGTGGCGCCGCGGTCGCGCGGCGTCGCGTCGTCGACGTTGCTCCTCCTCGCGCTCCTCTTCGTCCGCGCACGACCCGGCAGGGGTCGCGGTTCTTCACCCTGCTCCGCTCCGCCCGCTCCTTCGCCAGCATGACCTGCTCGCAGAAGGTGCGGACGGCCGCGTACTCCTGTGGACTCCTCAGCGTCGCCTCCACGAGCGCCTCGGGGGCCAACCCGTCGCCTATGGCGAGACGTAGCACGCGGCGCGGCACCTCCCACGCCGGACAACGCTCCAGCGTGTGCTGCGCCGTGTCCTCTTCCTCCTGGCAGTGGTGACAGATTGACGTCACCTCACGCTGGATTCTTCTCAGGAACTCACCGAACACACCGTGGCCGGTGAGCACCTGCGTCATCCTGTACGTCAGAGGGACCCCGCCGCGGTCCCGCCACGCCTCCCAGTTGGGGAGGACGGCGCGCACGGCCCGGTGTGGCCGTGACATGTCCTCCTCGGTTAGTTGGGCGCGCCATCTCTCCCAGACCCTGTGCCGCGTCTCCCTCCACACGTCCTGGAACGGACGTTCGCCGCCTCCACCGCCACCGTCCGAGCCCAGGGCCCTACGGTGGTTGTACAACCGTTGGAGCGCAAGGGCCTGCAGCTCGAACGGTGGGGACGCGGCCAGCACGGACGCCGACGCGTGCGACACCGTTCGGTATGCACGCGCGATCCTGATGGCGGTCGTCCTGTGCAGCCTCCGTAGCAGGGTCAGGCTGCGACGGTTGGCCAGCAGTTCTTCGGCCCATACGGGGGCCCCGTAGAGGACCCTCGATCTCACCACTCCCTCGTAGAGGCGGCGCACTCTCGTTCCCGCTCCACCGATGTTGGGCAGCAAGCCGCACAGGGCGTTGGCTGCGGCTGCCACCTTCGGAACCAGTTCCTCGAAGTGGGGCTCGAACGTCCATCCGCTGTCGATGGTGAGGCCCAGGTACCTCATCTGGGCTCTCACCGGTACGTCCTCGCCGTCGCACCTGACGCACAGTCCGGACGGTGGGGCTCCTCTGCGACGACGGTCGAAGAACCCCACGGCCTCCGTCTTGGCCGGCGACACGTTCAGCCCCAGTCTTCCTATCGCCCTCACCGCGCGCGCCACCGCCAAGTCCGCGATCGCCTGCGCCTCGTACCATCCCCCGCCGCCGGCCATGACCAAGGTGTCGTCGGCGTAGCACACCAAGGCCGTGCCCGGCGGCATGGGGCAACGGAGGACCGAGTCGTACGCGGTGATCCACAGTATGGGTCCCAGGACCGACCCCTGCGGGACACCGCGCTCCACCGGCCTCCTCTCCTCCGCGCCGTTTCGGCCCGCGTACCCGATCCAACGGTCGCTGAGGTACGACCGTATCAGGCGAACAAGGTACGCGGGCACCTCCAGCCTCTCCAGCGCCTCCACGATCCTGGCCCAGGGGATCGTGTTGAACGCGTTGGTCACGTCCAATGAGACCGCGATGGCCACTCCTCCCCGCGCTACCATGTCGTCGGCGGTCGTCCGCACCATCCTCACGGCGTCCACGGTGGATCTTCCTTTTCTGAATCCGAACTGGCTATCGTGCCAGCCGGATCCGCGCTCCGTGATATGCGCCTCCAGACGGGCGGCGATTATCCTTTCCAGGAGCTTGCCAGCCTCGTCCAGAAGGCATATCGGTCTGTACGCGGACGGCGAGTCCGGCGGGCGGCCCTCCTTGCGCAGCAGCACCAGCCTCGCCGTCCTCCACGCCCGTGGGTACGCGCCTTCCCTCATGCACCGCGTGAAGACGTGCTGCAGACGGGGAGCCAGGGTCTCCATCGACTCTGCCCAGACACGGCCCGGTATTCCGTCCGGACCGGGTGCCACGTCGCCGCGGGACGCCATCCTCTTCGTTGCCGCGAGTAACTCTTCCTTCGTCACTCGCAGCTCTTCCCTCCACTCCGCGGCGGTGTTGTTGGAGCGGAGCGGCGGCGTCCTCCTCCTCGTCGCGTCGACGTTGTCCGTGCTGTCCTGTTGCTGTCGCGGGAACAGAGCGCTCAGAACCGTGTCGAGCAACCCCGGCTCCATACTCGCGGTCAATGGGGGTGCCGGTGGTCGTAGCCTCCTCGTGACCAACCGGTAGGGCCTCCCCCATGGATCGGCCTCGACCGATTCGACGAGCTCGTCCCAGGCCCGGGCTTTCGCCGTCCGGATCTCCCACTGGAGTATCCTCCTCTTCTCCCTGTACGCGTCGTAACAGCGGGAGATCCTCTCCTCGTCGCGCGTTCGCCTGCGCCGGGCCCTCTGCAGCGCTGTACGTGCCAGTGCGCATCCTCTTCTGAGGGCGGCAACCTAACCCCAACCTAACCTTTTTTTTTTTTTTTTTTTTATACGTGGGGAAATCCTCATGGACACCCGGCCGCCCTCTGGGAGGCGGCGGCGGGTAGTGTCGGACTCTTACCGACTAAAACCCCACGATGGTCGCCGTGACGGTTCTCGGGAGCGTCCCGTTTCCTGTCTCGAAGCTCTCGGTCCAGGGCGCTCCCTCGTCGCTCCCCCGCGAGATTTTTCGCAGGGGACATCCTCTTCTTTCTCTTCTTGGCAGCCGGGGGGTGACCACCAGCCCCCGCGGCGCCGGCGTTCCGTGGGGCCGTCGTGCAATTCCGGGCAGGGACCCAGACCCTCCCCGGCTTGACGGCCTGTTTTTTCCCCCTTCGGACGAACGCGCGCGCGCGCTCTTCTACGACGGCGGCGTCGGTGGTGGCGCCGCGGTCGCGCGGCGTCGCGTCGTCGACGTTGCTCCTCCTCGCGCTCCTCTTCGTCCGCGCACGACCCGGCAGGGGTCGCGGTTCTTCACCCTGCTCCGCTCCGCCCGCTCCTTCGCCAGCATGACCTGCTCGCAGAAGGTGCGGACGGCCGCGTACTCCTGCGGACTCCTCAGCGTCGCCTCCACGAGCGCCTCGGGGGCCAACCCGTCGCCTATGGCGAGACGTAGCACGCGGCGCGGCACCTCCCACGCCGGACAACGCTCCAGCGTGTGCTGCGCCGTGTCCTCTTCCTCCTGGCAGTGGTGACAGATTGACGTCACCTCACGCTGGATTCTTCTCAGGAACTCACCGAACACACCGTGGCCGGTGAGCACCTGCGTCATCCTGTACGTCAGAGGGACCCCGCCGCGGTCCCGCCACGCCTCCCAGTTGGGGAGGACGGCGCGCACGGCCCGGTGTGGCCGTGACATGTCCTCCTCGGTTAGTTGGGCGCGCCATCTCTCCCAGACCCTGTGCCGCGTCTCCCTCCACACGTCCTGGAACGGACGTTCGCCGCCTCCACCGCCACCGTCCGAGCCCAGGGCCCTACGGTGGTTGTACAACCGTTGGAGCGCAAGGGCCTGCAGCTCGAACGGTGGGGACGCGGCCAGCACGGACGCCGACGCGTGCGACACCGTTCGGTATGCACGCGCGATCCTGATGGCGGTCGTCCTGTGCAGCCTCCGTAGCAGGGTCAGGCTGCGACGGTTGGCCAGCAGTTCTTCGGCCCATACGGGGGCCCCGTAGAGGACCCTCGATCTCACCACTCCCTCGTAGAGGCGGCGCACTCTCGTTCCCGCTCCACCGATGTTGGGCAGCAAGCCGCACAGGGCGTTGGCTGCGGCTGCCACCTTCGGAACCAGTTCCTCGAAGTGGGGCTCGAACGTCCATCCGCTGTCGATGGTGAGGCCCAGGTACCTCATCTGGGCTCTCACCGGTACGTCCTCGCCGTCGCACCTGACGCACAGTCCGGACGGTGGGGCTCCTCTGCGACGACGGTCGAAGAACCCCACGGCCTCCGTCTTGGCCGGCGACACGTTCAGCCCCAGTCTTCCTATCGCCCTCACCGCGCGCGCCACCGCCAAGTCCGCGATCGCCTGCGCCTCGTACCATCCCCCGCCGCCGGCCATGACCAAGGTGTCGTCGGCGTAGCACACCAAGGCCGTGCCCGGCGGCATGGGGCAACGGAGGACCGAGTCGTACGCGGTGATCCACAGTATGGGTCCCAGGACCGACCCCTGCGGGACACCGCGCTCCACCGGCCTCCTCTCCTCCGCGCCGTTTCGGCCCGCGTACCCGATCCAACGGTCGCTGAGGTACGACCGTATCAGGCGAACAAGGTACGCGGGCACCTCCAGCCTCTCCAGCGCCTCCACGATCCTGGCCCAGGGGATCGTGTTGAACGCGTTGGTCACGTCCAATGAGACCGCGATGGCCACTCCTCCCCGCGCTACCATGTCGTCGGCGGTCGTCCGCACCATCCTCACGGCGTCCACGGTGGATCTTCCTTTTCTGAATCCGAACTGGCTATCGTGCCAGCCGGATCCGCGCTCCGTGATATGCGCCTCCAGACGGGCGGCGATTATCCTTTCCAGGAGCTTGCCAGCCTCGTCCAGAAGGCATATCGGTCTGTACGCGGACGGCGAGTCCGGCGGGCGGCCCTCCTTGCGCAGCAGCACCAGCCTCGCCGTCCTCCACGCCCGTGGGTACGCGCCTTCCCTCATGCACCGCGTGAAGACGTGCTGCAGACGGGGAGCCAGGGTCTCCATCGACTCTGCCCAGACACGGCCCGGTATTCCGTCCGGACCGGGTGCCACGTCGCCGCGGGACGCCATCCTCTTCGTTGCCGCGAGTAACTCTTCCTTCGTCACTCGCAGCAACCCCAACCTAACCTAACCCCAACCTAACCCCAACCTAACCCCAACCTAACCCCAACCTAACCCCAACCTAACCCCAACCTAACCCCAACCTAACCCCAACCTAACCCCAACCTTTTTTTTTTTTTTTTTTTTTTTTTTTTTTTTATACGTGGGGAAATCCTCATGGACACCCGGCCGCCCTCTGGGAGGCGGCGGCGGGTAGTGTCGGACTCTTACCGACTAAAACCCCACGATGGTCGCCGTGACGGTTCTCGGGAGCGTCCCGTTTCCTGTCTCGAAGCTCTCGGTCCAGGGCGCTCCCTCGTCGCTCCCCCGCGAGATTTTTTCGCAGGGGACATCCTCTTCTTTCTCTTCTTGGCAGCCGGGGGGTGACCACCGGCCCCCGCGGCGCCGGCGTTCCGTGGGGCCGTCGTGCAATTCCGGGCAGGGACCCAGACCCTCCCCGGCTTGACGGCCTGTTTTTTCCCCTTCGGACGAACGCGCGCGCGCGCTCTTCTACGACGGCGGCGTCGGTGGTGGCGCCGCGGTCGCGCGGCGTCGCGTCGTCGACGTTGCTCCTCCTCGCGCTCCTCTTCGTCCGCGCACGACCCGGCAGGGGTCGCGGTTCTTCACCCTGCTCCGCTCCGCCCGCTCCTTCGCCAGCATGACCTGCTCGCAGAAGGTGCGGACGGCCGCGTACTCCTGTGGACTCCTCAGCGTCGCCTCCACGAGCGCCTCGGGGGCCAACCCGTCGCCTATGGCGAGACGTAGCACGCGGCGCGGCACCTCCCACGCCGGACAACGCTCCAGCGTGTGCTGCGCCGTGTCCTCTTCCTCCTGGCAGTGGTGACAGATTGACGTCACCTCACGCTGGATTCTTCTCAGGAACTCACCGAACACACCGTGGCCGGTGAGCACCTGCGTCATCCTGTACGTCAGAGGGACCCCGCCGCGGTCCCGCCACGCCTCCCAGTTGGGGAGGACGGCGCGCACGGCCCGGTGTGGCCGTGACATGTCCTCCTCGGTTAGTTGGGCGCGCCATCTCTCCCAGACCCTGTGCCGCGTCTCCCTCCACACGTCCTGGAACGGACGTTCGCCGCCTCCACCGCCACCGTCCGAGCCCAGGGCCCTACGGTGGTTGTACAACCGTTGGAGCGCAAGGGCCTGCAGCTCGAACGGTGGGGACGCGGCCAAACCTAACCCCAACCTAACCCCAACCTAACCCCAACCTAACCCCAACCTAACCCCAACCTAACCCCAACCTAACCCCAACCTAACCCCAACCTAACCCCAACCTAACCCCAACCTAACCCCAACCTAACCCCAACCTAACCCCAACCTAACCCCAACCTAACCCCAACCTAACCCCAACCTAACCCCAACCTAACCCCAACCTAACCCCAACCTTTTTTTTTTTTTTTTTTTTTATACGTGGGGAAATCCTCATGGACACCCGGCCGCCCTCTGGGAGGCGGCGGCGGGTAGTGTCGGACTCTTACCGACTAAAACCCCACGATGGTCGCCGTGACGGTTCTCGGGAGCGTCCCGTTTCCTGTCTCGAAGCTCTCGGTCCAGGGCGCTCCCTCGTCGCTCCCCCGCGAGATTTTTCGCAGGGGACATCCTCTTCTTTCTCTTCTTGGCAGCCGGGGGGTGACCACCGGCCCCCGCGGCGCCGGCGTTCCGTGGGGCCGTCGTGCAATTCCGGGCAGGGACCCAGACCCTCCCCGGCTTGACGGCCTGTTTTTTCCCCTTCGGACGAACGCGCGCGCGCGCTCTTCTACGACGGCGGCGTCGGTGGTGGCGCCGCGGTCGCGCGGCGTCGCGTCGTCGACGTTGCTCCTCCTCGCGCTCCTCTTCGTCCGCGCACGACCCGGCAGGGGTCGCGGTTCTTCACCCTGCTCCGCTCCGCCCGCTCCTTCGCCAGCATGACCTGCTCGCAGAAGGTGCGGACGGCCGCGTACTCCTGTGGACTCCTCAGCGTCGCCTCCACGAGCGCCTCGGGGGCCAACCCGTCGCCTATGGCGAGACGTAGCACGCGGCGCGGCACCTCCCACGCCGGACAACGCTCCAGCGTGTGCTGCGCCGTGTCCTCTTCCTCCTGGCAGTGGTGACAGATTGACGTCACCTCACGCTGGATTCTTCTCAGGAACTCACCGAACACACCGTGGCCGGTGAGCACCTGCGTCATCCTGTACGTCAGAGGGACCCCGCCGCGGTCCCGCCACGCCTCCCAGTTGGGGAGGACGGCGCGCACGGCCCGGTGTGGCCGTGACATGTCCTCCTCGGTTAGTTGGGCGCGCCATCTCTCCCAGACCCTGTGCCGCGTCTCCCTCCACACGTCCTGGAACGGACGTTCGCCGCCTCCACCGCCACCGTCCGAGCCCAGGGCCCTACGGTGGTTGTACAACCGTTGGAGCGCAAGGGCCTGCAGCTCGAACGGTGGGGACGCGGCCAGCACGGACGCCGACGCGTGCGACACCGTTCGGTATGCACGCGCGATCCTGATGGCGGTCGTCCTGTGCAGCCTCCGTAGCAGGGTCAGGCTGCGACGGTTGGCCAGCAGTTCTTCGGCCCATACGGGGGCCCCGTAGAGGACCCTCGATCTCACCACTCCCTCGTAGAGGCGGCGCACTCTCGTTCCCGCTCCACCGATGTTGGGCAGCAAGCCGCACAGGGCGTTGGCTGCGGCTGCCACCTTCGGAACCAGTTCCTCGAAGTGGGGCTCGAACGTCCATCCGCTGTCGATGGTGAGGCCCAGGTACCTCATCTGGGCTCTCACCGGTACGTCCTCGCCGTCGCACCTGACGCACAGTCCGGACGGTGGGGCTCCTCTGCGACGACGGTCGAAGAACCCCACGGCCTCCGTCTTGGCCGGCGACACGTTCAGCCCCAGTCTTCCTATCGCCCTCACCGCGCGCGCCACCGCCAAGTCCGCGATCGCCTGCGCCTCGTACCATCCCCCGCCGCCGGCCATGACCAAGGTGTCGTCGGCGTAGCACACCAAGGCCGTGCCCGGCGGCATGGGGCAACGGAGGACCGAGTCGTACGCGGTGATCCACAGTATGGGTCCCAGGACCGACCCCTGCGGGACACCGCGCTCCACCGGCCTCCTCTCCTCCGCGCCGTTTCGGCCCGCGTACCCGATCCAACGGTCGCTGAGGTACGACCGTATCAGGCGAACAAGGTACGCGGGCACCTCCAGCCTCTCCAGCGCCTCCACGATCCTGGCCCAGGGGATCGTGTTGAACGCGTTGGTCACGTCCAATGAGACCGCGATGGCCACTCCTCCCCGCGCTACCATGTCGTCGGCGGTCGTCCGCACCATCCTCACGGCGTCCACGGTGGATCTTCCTTTTCTGAATCCGAACTGGCTATCGTGCCAGCCGGATCCGCGCTCCGTGATATGCGCCTCCAGACGGGCGGCGATTATCCTTTCCAGGAGCTTGCCAGCCTCGTCCAGAAGGCATATCGGTCTGTACGCGGACGGCGAGTCCGGCGGGCGGCCCTCCTTGCGCAGCAGCACCAGCCTCGCCGTCCTCCACGCCCGTGGGTACGCGCCTTCCCTCATGCACCGCGTGAAGACGTGCTGCAGACGGGGAGCCAGGGTCTCCATCGACTCTGCCCAGACACGGCCCGGTATTCCGTCCGGACCGGGTGCCACGTCGCCGCGGGACGCCATCCTCTTCGTTGCCGCGAGTAACTCTTCCTTCGTCACTCGCAGCTCTTCCCTCCACTCCGCGACGGTGTTGTTGGAGCGGAGCGGCGGCGTCCTCCTCCTCGTCGCGTCGACGTTGTCCGTGCTGTCCTGTTGCTGTCGCGGGAACAGAGCGCTCAGAACCGTGTCGAGCAACCCCGGCTCCATACTCGCGGTCAATGGGGGTGCCGGTGGTCGTAGCCTCCTCGTGACCAACCGGTAGGGCCTCCCCCATGGATCGGCCTCGACCGATTCGACGAGCTCGTCCCAGGCCCGGGCTTTCGCCGTCCGGATCTCCCACTGGAGTATCCTCCTCTTCTCCCTGTACGCGTCGTAACAGCGGGAGATCCTCTCCTCGTCGCGCGTTCGCCTGCGCCGGGCCCTCTGCAGCGCTGTACGTGCCAGTGCGCATCCTCTTCTGAGGGCGGCTATCTCCTCCGTCCACCAGTAGACGCCCGGGGCTCGCGCTCCGTGGCTGGTACTGGAGCGCGGCATTGAGGCGTCACAGGCCGCGGCCATGTCTCTCCGCAGATCCTCCGCCTCCTCGTCTATGCTGCTGCCGCCGTCGTCCCGCGTTGTCCGCGCGTCCCAACTCCATGCGGACACGGAGACAGCGGCTTGCAGAAGATCCCGGTTCCTGTCTTTCGCCCGCCATCTTCTTCTCGGTGTTGGCGGATGGCGGGAACGGTTCGGCCCTCCGGTGTCGTTGCTGCCGACGGCCCGTCCGGTGGACGTGGTTTCCGGGGCGAGCTCCATCATCACGTAGAGATGGTCGGACAGAGTCTCGACCCCGTCCAGCACCCTCCAGTCGCGCACTCTCCGGTGTAGGTTGGCGGTGGCCCAGGTCAGGTCGATGACGGAGGACCCCCTCCAGGCCTGGCACGTGCTCGTCGATCCTCTGTTGGACAGCAGCAGTCCAAGTCCCGCGGCCCAGTCGGCCACCATTCTTCCCCTTGTGGTGGTTCGCGTGTCGTTCCACTGCGTGGAGCGGGCGTTGAAGTCCCCGAGCACGAGTAGCTGTCGGGGACGGCATATCCTCCTGATGCAGTCGCCCACTCCGTCGAGGAACGCCCCGAACGCGACCAGGCCGCTGTTGGGAGATACGTATACCCCCACCACGGCAATCCCTGCCCACTCGACAACCTAACCCCAACCTAACCCCAACCTAACCCCAACCTAACCCCAACCTAACCCCAACCTAACCCCAACCTAACCCCAACCTAACCCCAACCTAACCCCAACCTAACCCCAACCTAACCCCAACCTAACCCCAACCTAACCCCAACCTTTTTTTTTTTTGTTTAACGAGGAGGGGAAAATGCAATTACGCATACCCACGGACATGAATCCGTGGGTTATGTGGGACTCGGCCAGGTGTCATCGCCATACCCACTAAAAACCCCTCCTCTTCCACTTCTTCAATGAGCAAGGGATCCGCCGGGACCGCAACAATAGGCATTACTTCGGCGGGCCCCTGTAGGTGTTCCATCAAAAATCTTCGACTAGATTACCATTTCTCCTCCACTAGAAGCTCCTCTATTTCAGCTGTCACCATGGCGACCGCTTCGTCCTCCTCTTCTCGATCGCTCCAACTCCTTCTCCTTCGTCTGCCTGGCCCTCATCGCCATCCCGCAGAAGGCCCTAAAATACTTCCAGATTCGGTCATCGGCCGTGACTATACCGACGATGTTCTCCACCTCAAGCCTTCTTCCCACCATATTTTCCAACATGGTGCGCTGCATAGCCCACCTAGGGCAACTCAGTATAACATGTTCAGCGTCGTCCGGGCTCGCACCGCAATCCCAGCAACTATTTATCGTTTCTTTGCCGATCCTCAGGCGATATTGATTAAATATACCATGCCCTGTAAGCAGCTGCATGGTATAATGATCAATATCCCTGTTACTCTTCCAGAAGATAGCTCCATCTTCGATCAGCCTCCTGGTCCAATTGTCAGCATTGTAGTGTGACCATACCCTCCTCCAGTCTTCGACTGCTTCCACTTCCAATCTGGCCAACCGAGCGGAAAATACCTCCGGCTCTTCCGGATTGCTTCTGGCAGATTTCTTTGCTTCATACTCCTTCCATCTCCAACGAGTCCGAATCTGGATTGGCATCGTCCCCGTCAGCACGCACAGGGCCGCATGAGAAACGGTCCTGTACGCCGTCGAGGTGCCAATCAGCGCACTTCGCTGGTGCCTGCGGAGCTCCTCGATATTCTTGGACATATGCAGCGCATCCTTCCACGCCGGTGAAGCGTATAACACGACCGACTCCCATACCCGGTAGTAAAGCCTCCTACAGGCATTGGAGGGGCCGTTCACATTCAGCAGGAGGCCCCTAATGGCCCCCACGACTGCGTCTGCCCGGGCGCAAACCGCCACTATGTGTTGGGTAAAAGTTCTTCTGCTGTCCAGCACGACACCGAGATACTTCACTGTATCGCGCGTAGACAGCGTCGTTCCCACCATACACACGTCCAAAATCTTCGGGACTCTCATCCCCGTCAACATAATAATATCTGTCTTCTCGCCCGCTATCCGGAGGCCCGTGTTGTTACACCAAGTGGTGATCGTCTTCATGAGGGGGCTCAAGACGCTCTCCACCCTCTCCGTCCTCTTCAGGCCCACCAGAATGGCAAGGTCGTCCGCAAATGCTAACGCTTTAATGTTAATCATATTATCAAATCTGGTCAACAGACCGTCGTACACGATATTCCACAGCATGGGGCCCACTACCGAACCCTGTGGGACCCCGCCGTAAATCTTCCTAGTCACCGTACCGCTCGGACTCTCGAAAACTACATATCGATCTTGCAAGTAGTTTCCGAGAACCCTCGTCAAACTGTGAGAGAGACCCCTACGCCTCACCTCCTGCATGATCGCGTCCCAACTGAACGTGTTAAAGGCGTTTTTTATGTCGACGCACATCAGGACGCAGACCAGCCTCTTCTTCCGGCAGGTCTCGGCGAACCTAATCACCCTCATAATAGCGTCTACGGTGCACCTCCCCCTTCGGAACCCAGACTGGTTTGGATGGAATGGATCCATGCCAATCTCCTTCTCGATGGCCCACTTGAGCGTGTACTCCCATACCTTGCTCATCGAGGGGAGCACGCTAATGGGCCGGTACGACGACGGGAGCCTAGGGTCTTTCCCGGGCTTATTAAGCAGGATCAATCTGGCCACCTTCCAACTGGCCGGTATTCTGCCATTCTCATAAATAAAATTCACCATGGCCAGCAGATCCTGCGCTCTATGATGATGAATGAGCTTAATTATGGACCCAGGTATCCCGTCCACGCCCACGGCCTTCTTCACCTTCAAGCGGGCCACCGCTCTGCTGAGATCGCCCGGTTGGATCAAATCTCCGACGGCGGTCATCCCCCCGGCGTCACCGCCGACGTTCCCGCAATCCAGCACGCCACAATCCTCCGTTATGAAGAGGGTATCGATGATCTTCTCCGCCTGCTCCCTTCCGAGACTTACGTAAGGCTTAGCCGCCTTAAGCCTGGCAATAACCGTCTTGTACGGCAAGCCCCACGGGTCTCGGTCGAGAGTGGCGGTGAACTTCTTCTAGGCCATCTTCTTACTATAGAAGATGGCGGACCTCAGATCTCTTCTGGCCCTCTTGTATTCCACCCTCTTCTGATCGGCGCCAACATCCTTCTTCTTTGCGGCAACCTGCGCCCTCCTTCTCTTCGACTTCGCTATCTCACGCAGCCGAGCAATCTCCTCATTCCACCAGTAGTTTGGGTTCCTACTACATCTAGGTGGACGAACCTTCTTCAGCGATTTCTCGCATGTCATCGCTAAGGTCTTCTGGAGCGAGTCGTCTTGACCTCGGAACCTCGCCTTCGCGTCGTCGAAGTTTCCGATAACCACTTCGGGCACCATGTCCTTCGTCGCGTACTTCCGAGTGAACCTCGATTTGCTCCTCTGCTCCTTTTTGAACTTATGAAGCACATACTTGTGGTCGGACGCGTTATATTCGTCCAACACCACCGAAAGTATGTTCCTCTCCCGCAGCTTGTTGTTGACACTTGCAACGTCGAGGAAACTCGCCCTGGAGCCTCTTTGAAAGGTCGGACCGGGACCGACCCTAATAGGAGCCAGGCGATTTTTGTGTAGCACCTCAGACAGCACCCTCCCTCTGGTATCGGTCGTGGTGCCACCCCAAGCCTTCGACTTTGCATTGAAGTCACCCGCGACAATGATACACGTCTCATTCTTCGCCGATAACACCAACACACGATCCAGCCTGCTGACATAGTCTTCGAAGGTGGCCAGGGGTACATTGGGTGAGCAGTAACCACTCACGCAATATGTTTCCCCGACCTCAATTCCCACCACTCCATCGTCCGCATTAACTGTATCTTCGCTGGGGTGGAGACCGTTGAACCTCGTGACCCAGATGGACGCGTCCCCTTTAGTGTCGTTATACCAGAAGGGGTGCTGCCTGTTGGGCTCCGAGATCAGCACCACATCCACCCGGCGCTCCTACGCAAACTGCTGGAACAATTCTTGGGCCAGTCTGCTCCTATTAAGGTTCACCTGTAGAACCTTCAGGCTTTGCGACCTCCACTACCCCCACTACTTAGATAACTCCTATAGGTGGGGCACGCGAAAGACCCCATGACATGGTCAAACCGACCCACTCCACTTCTGCAACACCAAACACACATGGGTGCGTTAGCACAGCCCGCAATCCCGTGGTCCGTACCTCCACATCTCCGACATCTCTCCTTCCCAGGGCCCATCAACTTACACCCCATGGCCAGGTGCCCGATCTCGTGGCACCTATAGCATCTCGTTATCCTAGGGAGGATCTTCATAGAGGCAATCGTGAAGCCAGTCCTGATCTTACTCCTCCACGATTCCGCTTTAACAAATACCTCAGGTACCACGACGATCGCCGTCTGCGTGCCCCAAGTTGCCGCTCTCAGCGATTTAACCGCCACATCCTTCTCATCCCCCATTTGGAGTCCCCTGATTATATCCCTAACCAGGGATAGTTTCTAAGGGGTCAATATCCTTTATCTCCAAGGTGACTCTTTTCTGGAGATGTGAGACCGAGATCTTTCCCCCAGTCGACTCCCTGATTCTACCAGCAACTTCGTCACCCTTCGCACGCCCCTTCAGCTCCACCAGGATTTCGCCTTTCCGGGTCTTTCTGACCCCAATACTATCGCCAAGCGCATCCCTAGCACCCAAGAGGCCTCTGTAGGTCTCCAGCCAATCCTGGCCCTCTCCCACCTTAACCAGAAGGGCCTCGGGTCTACCTTTCTTCCTGATTGGCCTGCCCCCCCTCGCGGACATCAATACGCCGAGGTACAGCCCCTTCCTCAGCCCGCATCCTAACATTAGCACGCCTCTTCTCTCTGCGGCTGATGACTTCGCGCCATTCTCCACCCGAGTCACTCGCCTCGTTATCAAACCGGTCAGGTTGACCCCGAATGGCTGACCCGCACGCCGCCGCGTAGGTGGCCACACCTCTTCTACACCTCTTCAAGTCCGTCCCTTTATTTCCCTCAAAGGGGGGGGGCACATTTTTCCTCTTCCCGCCAGTCTCGAGGAAAGAAGAACTACTCTCCTTACTGAACATTTTTCCAGTCACCCCTTCCCGAGAGGGGGTCTGAGTCGACGTGTTTACCGTCTTCTGAGCCACTTCCCTTCCCACCTTGATCCTTCGTTCCACAGCCATGGACTTCCCAACCTATCCCAGCATTCGTTCGCCTTATCGCGAACGGCTAAGGCCCGCTGGCGGATTTTCGGGTCCATCCTGGATAACAAGTGTAATCTGTCGATTATCACGTTGATATCCTGGTAGGCTTCCATAATAATGTCCCACATCGCAATCCACTCCTCCTTCCTTATCACCACACAATCCGCACAATCCGCTGGGTTACTATTACCCCTCACCTCCCCAACGGTACCAGGCTCTCTCCCTATCACCGTCCTGGCCGTTTTATTACTGCCCGTCTTACTTCTGTCCGCCGGCCGAGGCGAGCTCTTTTCCTTGCCACTCACCACCCGCGGACCCTCATTCTCCTTCCCAGCCACTCTATCAGCTTTACGAACCCCCTCTGGGGTCCTCTGCAGCCTCATACTTGGCTCAAACGGACTAAGGGATGGGCTGAAATCCCCGCCCCCGCTCGCTCCTTTATATCCGGGTGAAGATACGGACGTACCATACCTCAATAACCTTTCGGAGACCTCCTCAACCGAAATATTTGACCAGTTTTTAGTCTTCTTCGCATCACTCCTTGCCTCCTTTTTCGTCCCAGTCGCCTTTACCGATCGAGGGGGTGCCTGGGGAACCACCTCCCCCCCGTCGTTTTCCCAGTAGCTTGATGACCGTCGGGCGAGCCTGGAGAGCCACTCGACATCCTGACGGGGCCTGGGGGCTCCGAAACCCCCTGCGCCGTAATTTTATTCTCGTTTGTAGACTTATCCATACTTGCTTAAATTAGATCATGAACCTTGGATATCGCCATGTCGTCAACAAAACAGGTAAAAAACCGTCCAAAAGTAACCACTAATAACCCAAAACTCGCCAAGCCGACACAAAAAAGCCATCCGAATCGGAGCGTAATCACGCGTACGCCCTGCGCATTCCAATTAATATTAAACTTCGACACATAGCCCTCAGGCTACTCAATACGTGACTCCCTGCTATATCTAAGAATAGCTGGATTAAGCCCGGTAAACTTCTTTATATATGTCGGAGATGAAAGGACATCGGGCCTCCCCGTTGGAATTCTTGGAAGAGTGCCAAGCACTGTCTGTGTAAACTTTTAGCGTTTATAAATCTCATAAATCTTTCTGAGTTAAACCGATTGTAGTTGTGATAGTGAGCTTGAGTTCAAGGCGACAACTAGTCGCCGAACGTAGCCGCGGTCACGGGACGGACGTTTTGCCTAACGGAAGTATAGAATTACATACTTCTCCTTAAGAAGAGATATCGGTACCGACACCCAATAGTAAACAGTCCAACGGTCTCTGCCGCGTGGCTTGTCACACGCGCCGACCCTAGTCTTTGTCTGGCAAGACGATAACTAGATGCCGATGCATTATTCACAGTATATGTTCGGATGGCTTTGTGGTCCCGCCACAGATCTCAATACTTAGTCAAACAAGGTCCTCCAAATTTATAAACAGCCCTCGTCGGGAAGATATCAAAGGTGTCCTTTGCACGCGCGATGCTTCCCGCTAGCGGCTTTCTCTCAAGGGCGGTTAGCATCCTTTTCTAGCCACCAACATGGAGATTAGCCAATTAACGGCGACGTTCATTTCCCTCACTTTTGAACGAGGATTGTCCTCGACGAATCCGATGATCTCGTGTCCTGGGACACACCCCATCATAGTTTTCTTCGGCAGCATCACGATGACGGAGAGACACACTCTCGTGCGATATCATCAAGCGAGTATAACGTTTGCGATCAGCGAATACCTTAATTGACGAATAGTCTAGCTTTGACTCTGGAGAGACGTGACTGCTATCCCGTTGACCGCGGATTCGTTATCGAACTTAGGATCATTGTCATTAGTATCTCGAGTGTCTAGTTATCACGGCTACTTGTCAAATTCTGTACTGGTCATATCCGTACCGGTATATACTTTCTCTATTATGTAACCTCGGTGGCTAATTCAAGAGAACATTTATTTCGCGCCCCTAACCCTAATCTTAACGCTTCTCCGACATCAGAAGTGGGACCAGTGCCGAATATAACAATGCAAAAAGCTTACCATCATCGTGCGCGAGTTGATTCAGTTGCTAGTGCAAGGTTCGAGTGCGGAACCTACAAATCTCTCGCTACCGTGTTTTTACCCTGGGACCGCGAGCTCCGATCCTGTTGCAAGATGCACGGCTGTCAATCTGATTCTGGAGGAAAACCCTTTACCAAGTAGTGTCCTGAAAGGAAACTATAATCTCAATAACGAACGTCTAGTCGACTTCTACGTAGTGGAAGCCCCAACTGATAGATCAAGTCATCTGGGTGAGTCGTTTCCATTTTATTCCGATTCTGGAGCCGAATGTTCACTAATTAGAGAATTCGTAGTCTTGAGATTTTCTGGCGAAAGAACGACTGATATGATAGTAACGCGATGAATAGAAAATATTTGTACATGTACATCTCAAATCTTGCCCATTGTATGCATCAATGGTTTTTTTTTCCCCTTTTCTTTACATTGGAAATAATTCTCCATGTCCTTGCCGATAGTTATTTAAAATATGATATCGTGAGTCGTTACCGTTTTGTTTCGATTTCGGAACTGAATGCTCAATGATTAAAGAGTCCGTAGCTTTGAAACTTTCCGGCAAGAGAATGACCGACGTAGTAGTAATGCGGGGAATAGGAAAACACCTGCGTTAAATGCACAACTCAAATTTTGCCGATAGTATGTATTAACGGTTTCACGTTAAAGATACTCTTCCATGTTCTTAGCGATAGCTACTTAAAGTACGATATCATGATTGGCCGCGAAATTTTGAGCCAAAGCTTCGATGTAAATATTACACGAAATAGCCTCACTATTTGTAAGACAAGAGCGGTCGATGCCTGTAATAGAACCGACGGAAACGAGATCGATATTAACGCAGTCGACGCCGGAGTGCTCGGCAATGATAAAAGCCGACTAATTTCAATCCTCGAAGAAATTCAAGAATTCACTCATTACGGGTTTTCCACGTACGCGCGTAAATACGGGTCAACTAGAAATACGTTTAATTGATCCTAACGTACAAAGAAAGACCCTATAGACCTAGCGAGGGAGAACGAAGGATAGTGCGCGAATGAATAAGCGAATTAATTAAGACAAAAATCATAAGACCTAGTAATTCACCGTTCGCGAGCCCTATATTACTCGCGAAGGAGAAGGACGGCTCCGATAGATTGTGCGTAGATTTTCTAGAGTTAAATAAAAATACGATCGCGGATCGGGACCCCCTACCCCTTATTGCGGATCAAATCGCGAGATTACGAAAGGCAAAGTATTTCATTAGCCTAGACGTGACCAGTGGATTCTATCAAATTCCCATTCGTTCGAACTCTACCGAATACACCGCGTTTGTCACCTCCGACGGGTAATACGAGTATACGACGATGCCGTTTGAATGGAAAAATGCACCATTCGTTTTGTAAAGGGCCATTTTCAATGCCTTAGGCGACCTCCCGTATTCCTACATTGTTGTTGACATAGACGACGTTTTAATTATTGCCGACTCGTTAGATCAAACTGTGGGAAAATTGTACACTGTATTAAATACCCTTGAAAACGCCGGATTTTCTTTTCAATCTTTTCTTCCTAAATGTTCTTTTCTAAAGACGCCGATACTTTCTCGGATATTTAACTCACCATGGAGGAATTCACCCCAACCCTCGTAAAAAGACGAGTCTTGAATTCCTTACTTGCGCCGAAGTCTGTCATACAGCTTAGACAGTTCATGGGTTTAGCTCCGTATTTTAGAAAATTTGTCCCTAAATTTTCATTTGTCATGAAATCGTTATACGCACTTACTTCCGGTAATAGAGACATAACCTGGACAGATAAGCTTGAACCCATAAGACAAGAGATAATTTCCGTCTTGACCGACGCGCCGGTGTTAATGACATTCGACCCGAATTACCCGATAGAATTACCTACTGACGTTAATTCGGGTGCATACGGTGCTATTTTTAATGCATAATGTTGACGATAAAAACCGGGTAATCAAGTACTATAGTAAGAAAGCTAGTCCCGCGGAACCCAGATATCATTCGTGTGAATTAGAGATGTTGGCAGTGGTAAACGCCGTCAAACATTTTCGTCATTCTCTACACGGGCGGGAATTTCTTGTAGTCACTGATTGTAACCCGTTGAAGGCAACCCGTACTAGAGTAAATTTAAAGGACAGGGTTTATGGGCGGTGAGCTTACTTACAAACTTTTACTTTCGATATCACGTACTGAGGAGGTAAACGAATAACTCACGTGGATTTCTTTTCGCGAAACCCCGTAGACAGTGACCGGGCCACATCTAACAAAACCGAAGAAAAGGAAATTAATCTGGCCGAAAATCGGAAGATTGGCTATTCGCGGAGCAACGTCACGGTCCTCAAATTGTAGAGATCACCAACAAATTGCAAAAGGACGAGCTCGCGAAAGATACAGCGGGTACATATGAATGGCGATCCGGTACCCTTTTCCCGTAAAATACGAAGGAGAGGTAGAACTCTCTGCTTACCCATCGTACCAAGGGATTTTAGGTGGTCCGTTATTAGTCATATACGCTAGTCAATTATGCACTTAGATTGGGATAAAACGCTCGAAAAGCTAACCGAATATCGCTGGTTCGAAGGAATAGCAAAATACGTTCGTAAACTCGTAACGAACTGTCATACTTGTCAGGTTCCTAAGTCGAGTTCAGGTAGAACACCAGCCGAGTTACGCCTTATACTTAGGATCAGCAAAACCGTATGCCTTGTTGCTACTCGATAATATTGAAGAACGGGAAGTAGATATCTCCGATGTAAGACAGCAGACAATGGAGAGTGTGGAGACTGGCACTGGGTGTGATGGGTGCAGATTTGACAAAGTCAAAGCTAGTGTGGTTAGATTTAATCTCGGTGGTTTTGTATTACGTAAAAATGAGGAAAGAAATCAAACTAAATTATATCCAAAATTTAAGGTCCCATTTGTAGTGGCAGAAATTTTGAACGGAGACAGGTACATAAAAAAAAAAAAAAAAAAAAAAAAAAAAAAAATTTTAGACAGCAAACGGTCATATAAGTACTGTTACGATAGGTTGCGGAAAATGCCGGGTAGTTGCTTTCCTGCTGAGTTGGACGTTTGTAGTGGTGGCAATAGTATTGACCATGACGAGATGAGTACCCTGACCTCGGAGGGTCACTAGCGCCCGCGGGGGGGGGAGTTCGGGTACGCCCATGAGCAATTGTGATTACGCCACTTAATGCCTGTAAGGCCCACCATGATGCGCGTGTATTGTGTGTCTTGCCGCCCAACGTGTGTCTTGGCGGATATGTAATTGTGTCCCTTGCCGCCCAATGTGTGTCTTGGCGGATATGTAATTGTGTCCCTTGCCGCCCAATGTGTGTCTTGGCGGATATGTAATTGTGTCCCTTGCCGCCCAATGTGTGTCTTGGCGGATATGTAATTGTGTCCCTTGCCGCCCAATGTGTGTCTTGGCGGATATGTAATTGTGTCCCTTGCCGCCCAATGTGTGTCTTGGCGGATATGTAATTGTGTCCCTTGCCGCCCAATGTGTGTCTTGGCGGATATGTAATTGTGTCCCTTGCCGCCCAATGTGTGTCTTGGCGGATATGTAATTGTGTCCCTTGCCGCCCAATGTGTGTCTTGGCGGATATGTAATTGTGTCCCTTGCCGCCCAATGTGTGTCTTGGCGGATATGTAACTATACCACGTGGAGTCTGTAACGTACTTGTGGCAGAGGTAATCACGCTCGCAGGCCGCCGAACGAAGCCTCTGGTCGCGTGATCTAGAGAAACGAGACTCGTCTGGGTGCGAATTCGAGGATGGTCTATCATGTCACCGCGACCGGACAGATAATTCACAGGATGCAACTAACACGTCGAGTATTAGTTATAGTGTCACGAACCATTGTTGTTATTTTTGCCATTGAACATTCGATCAGGGTTCTGTTACTACACTGGACCCCTGGCTTATTTGAACGTTCAGTTGAAATTGTAAATAACGTCAGTCATATCGGGTCTAATGTTAGGAAAATCCAATATTTCAGATACACACGAGGACGTGTGATAGTCAGGATGGCCGTGTCGGAGATGAAAGGACATCGGGCCTCCCCGTTGGAATTCTTGGAAGAGTGCCAAGCACTGTCTGTGTAAACTTTTAGCGTTTATAAATCTCATAAATCTTTCTGAGTTAAACCGATTGTAGTTGTGATAGTGAGCTTGAGTTCAAGGCGACAACTAGTCGCCGAACGTAGCCGCGGTCACGGGACGGACGTTTTGCCTAACGGAAGTATAGAATTACATACTTCTCCTTAAGAAGAGATATCGGTACCGACACCCAATAGTAAACAGTCCAACGGTCTCTGCCGCGTGGCTTGTCACACGCGCCGACCCTAGTCTTTGTCTGGCAAGACGATAACTAGATGCCGATGCATTATTCACAGTATATGTTCGGATGGCTTTGTGGTCCCGCCACAGATCTCAATACTTAGTCAAACAAGGTCCTCCAAATTTATAAACAGCCCTCGTCGGGAAGATATCAAAGGTGTCCTTTGCACGCGCGATGCTTCCCGCTAGCGGCTTTCTCTCAAGGGCGGTTAGCATCCTTTTCTAGCCACCAACATGGAGATTAGCCAATTAACGGCGACGTTCATTTCCCTCACTTTTGAACGAGGATTGTCCTCGACGAATCCGATGATCTCGTGTCCTGGGACACACCCCATCATAGTTTTCTTCGGCAGCATCACGATGACGGAGAGACACACTCTCGTGCGATATCATCAAGCGAGTATAACGTTTGCGATCAGCGAATACCTTAATTGACGAATAGTCTAGCTTTGACTCTGGAGAGACGTGACTGCTATCCCGTTGACCGCGGATTCGTTATCGAACTTAGGATCATTGTCATTAGTATCTCGAGTGTCTAGTTATCACGGCTACTTGTCAAATTCTGTACTGGTCATATCCGTACCGGTATATACTTTCTCTATTATGTAACCTCGGTGGCTAATTCAAGAGAACATTTATTTCGCGCCCCTAACCCTAATCTTAACGCTTCTCCGACATATATAATAAAACAGCCTAAAGACCTATACTCATAACAGTCACCTGTCGTGACGCCCACACCCCTGTATATCGAGAGACATACTCATATACATTGTAGTAGTTGCATCAATAAATGAGCATAGGTACGAAATTAGGGGTACGGGGGTTCGGCTCGAGAAAAATCTTAATTGGATTACAAAAGTCGGATCTTAACACCGGAGAAGAACCAGAGTAAAAAACTAAGTAAAGAAATAAAATAAAATGAAAACCACAGAACTTAGATAACCCAAAATATGAAGATATTTCATTATACAAATAAACTTAAATAAAATAAAAGAGGAAAGAAAATAAATAACCGTAACTAAGTTAAATCAAAGTAAATCAAAAGAAGACATAAAATAATAAAATGCTAATGAAAGAAAAAATACTAAGGAACTAAGTAACTAAGCAAAAAGTGATGAGCTAGGAGAACAATCAAAAACCAAACTAAACTGAAATATCATAACGAAAAAGAAAATAACGAAAACAGAAAATAACAAAAATAAATGAAGGTAACTAATACCAAATAAAATAAAAATATAAAATATGATAAAATAAACACCAGAATGAATTACTAGAAACAGAAAATGATAATAATAAACAAACTAAATAACTAAATACTTAATAATGAGAATAAAGAAAATAAATAAAATAAGTAAAATAAAGTAAATAAAATAAATAAGAAATAAAGAAAAATTGACTAGAAAACTAGAACTGTAATAACTGGAAATAGTCTAAACAATAACATAAGAAAATAAAGTATAGTTAATAAACGAAAATATTATACAGATAACTAACTAGCAAAAAACTAAAACTACCTACTATATAAGCTAGTAAGCAAGTAAACTAAAAAACTGAAAAAATAACTAAAATTAAACTGAAATTAATATAATAGGAAACTATAAATTAAAAAGAAAGAAAATTAAAAAGAAGAAAATAAACAGAAAGAAAGAAAATAATAAACAAAAAATAATAACTAAATACTGAAAACCAAAAAAATAAAATATGATTAAATTAAATTAGTAAAGTAAAATAGAACTCTGGTCAATCCGACTAAATTTCGACAAACTAGGAACTCTAAACGAGCAACCCTATCCTTCTTTCACACCCGTACGGTGGCGACGCCACTCCACTACGCGACAAAGCACCCTGCACGTGCATCGTGCTGCGCCCGCCTGAGTTATAATGCAAGTAGACGACACTAGTCATCACCGCATACCCTTAGTGTCTACAATATAGTGCTCCTTTAAAAATTACTAAAAGTAACCGTGTGTGTATAATTGTGTCAAACTGGGCAACGATGGGCCCAGCATTGCTAAGTGTGTGCCAAACAAATCTACATTTATCACAAAACACGCATCATTGGCAAGCGCCAACGAAAAACTTTGTACATAACCTTATGATAACAAAAGTACTCACGATTTTGTACAAATATCCATCCGCGACGATCGTCCCCAATTTGCAAAACTGCTCAACACCAAACGCTCCAGAAAGCACGGTAAGCACCATAAAAATCTCACAAATATAAACCACATAATTATTGGAGTTATATTTTGTAGGTTTCACCAGGCACAACTTAATTTAATTAATTATCAAATTAATAGATTAATAAATTAATACCCCCTGCCACTCTCGTCGAGTCAAATTATTACAAGGGTAATCTATACTGCAGATGGAAATATAAAATCAACAACGCTGCATAGACTTCGAAGCCAACGCTTATATTAACCGTCGCCAGACCATCTCATAACCGAATAACGTCACCATAAAACAATTTTGAATCATAATCAAAAAACACAAGCTCATACTAAGGCATCAAAACATACCGCCTCTAATATAAGAATATACCCATCACCAGTGCATACCAACAGTCGACATAACCTCAGCTGTCAATATACTCTGGTGTACATTCCCACCTATAAAATAATTACAACTCAATTTGCATTCATTATATAAACCTACACAATATCATGATTAACCTACTAGCCTACTTTGATTACAGGTATGGAATTAATTACTAACGCTCCACCCAATTTCCCCAGACTCGTCATTACCATAAGCATATTACACGTAGAGTTATAATATATTATACTTCTATCGCTTATACCAAACCCAATAATACACACTTTGAACTATGAAATAAACCCACACAATACCACTACTCGACTAACCTTGCCTCATGTGTAATATTGATATATCATATCTCATCGCTTCTATTAATCTATACCGAAACCAAAACCTATACTTTCAGATGCAAAATCAATTCCATTCCCTACTCAACTACCATCTTAACTAAACGAGTTATAATACTCCTTTATTATATTGTATGACTCCTATAAATTATTGAATAACCAATACTAATTGCTTTCAGATTATGACATAAATCAGCTCCATACTATAACTGACATATACAATGTTGAACGTATAAATACCCCTTACATTGGTATACTTCCTTAGACTATAACATAATTCTTATTCATACTCTCAGAAAGTAATTAACCATTTCAAGCAAATCAGCCATCTCAACCAGTAACGTAAGTACCAACAACTCATTTTAACGATACTCCTATTACATTATAATAGCCCAACAAATTACTTCCAGATGAACATAACTACAACAATAAAATAACTACCGACTTAACCAATACAGTATGTATATTTCTGCATGTAATATATATAATTACTTCTATGGATATATAAGAGTAACCCGAAATTTCTGCTTTCAACTGTGGATTAATACCTCACCATTCTATTTCTACCAACAGAATCAGAACCATAAGTAGACATTCTCCTTATATAAATACATATAAAATACTTCTAATTAATTATAATATCGCAATAATTTTGATTTCAAATATGAAAATTAAATTAACTCCAAACTATTACTCCCAGTTAACCAAATATGTATGGTACTCATTTCATTATATATCGCAATATAAATTCCACTCCATACTGCTACAACCAACTTATTCAATACTGTAAGTATAACGTACACCTTATAATAATTAATTTAGCTTCTTTTGTGGGATAATAATCTAATATTCTTGCTTTCAGAGAGAAAGAAAGAAAGAAATAGCTCCTCTCCAATACAGTTTATACCAACTTATCCAATACGGTATGCACATTACTCATTATAAATTGTATAATCACTTCTATTACTATAAAATATAACCCAATATTACTACTTTCAGCCGTAGAATTAAGGCCCCTCTATTCTATTTCTACCAACAGATTCAAACCAAAGGAATACAAACTCCTTATATAATAAAAATTACCTCTGTTGATTTTAATATCACCATAATTTCGACTTCAAGCAGGAAAACTAATTTCACTCCAAACAATTACTT
Organism: Bombus campestris; assembly: GCA_905333015.3. NCBI lineage: Eukaryota > Metazoa > Arthropoda > Insecta > Hymenoptera > Apidae > Bombus > Bombus campestris. The sequence continues at coordinate 6,423,308 of HG995147.1, read as the reverse complement.
CCAGTTAACCAAATATGTAAGGTACTCGTTACATTATATATTACTACTACTATTGATTATGCAAACCCAAATCAAGCTATAAGGTATGAAAATGAAAGTACACCTTATAATAAATTTAAATTTAAACTTCTTATGTAGGGTAGTAAACTATTATTCCTGCTTTCAGAAAGAAAGAAAGAAAGAAATAGCACCTCTCCAATACAATTGCTGCCAGCTTATCCAAAACGGTAAGCACACTACTCATTATAAATTATATAATCACTACTATTGCTATATAATGTAACCCAATATATCTACTTTCAGTTGTAGATTCGATACTTCTCCATTCTATTTCTACCAACAGAATCAAAACCATAAGTATACATACTCCTTATGTAAATAAAATAGAATTACTTCTATTGATTATAATATCACAATAATTTTGATTTCAGGTATGAAAACTAAATCCACTCCAAACTATAACTCCCAGCTAACCAAAAAGCATATGTATGGTACTCGTTACATTATATAACGCTACAACTATTGATTATAATAACCCAAACCAGTTATAAGGTATGAAAATGAAATCACCCTATACAAATACTAATACCCAACTAGGCCACTCCATATGTATAATTGCTCCTTCATTATATTATCGTTACCTCAAAGTTCTTAATGATTTATAAAATCTAATCCAATATTATGATTCCAGATATGGCATTAATCCACTCCTTACTATTATACCAACTAACTGTTGTGGAATACGAAACTACTCGTTACCAGAACACTCATATTTAAATTACAACGAACCCAAAATTATGCTTCAACTAAATGAAATAAAATGAACCAACTCCATACAATAATCATCGCCTAACCAAAACCGTAAGTATAACGCTCAAAATTACTTGGTTTGAGCTATATATAAATATAAGAAATAACCCACAATTATACTTCCAGATTTGGAGTGCATCGACTCTACGCTTTACCTCGCATCAGCCAGCAGTACATTCCTTGAACAATACAGACCGGCATACATTAAATTAAATCAAAATTCCAAACTCCTTAATTGCATTACAAGTACTCTAGTCGTCTACTAATATATCATCAACGATATCAAACAAAAACAATAAAACATTGAGACTCGCAGTGCACTACCACTCGCATTCGACTAAACATCTTACATATATAATATATTATTCCTCCAGTAATTTGTTCAAAATGAACTAAACTAAACCTTCTATTAGCATTTCGAGATCTCTAGTCACTACCATAAGTCATGAATAATATAATCAACTAATAATATTATGAGACTCGCAGCATGCCACTACGCACTTTATATTGAACGCAAGAGCTAATGGCTAAATAGGAAACCACCCAATCTCACAAAATATTGCAAAACTCAAACAAACGATCCTTTTTGAGGATTTCTATCCTTTCTAACCACCAATAGCATAAAAATTGCCTCTACTCTCAATCAGGCACTGAATTTTAACCTCACATAACCAAATTCCAGAGAACCACGAACAACGTATAACTATTAAATTAACACTCCAAATTAACACCAAACCACATCAAAAACCCTCATAAGGGGTCATAAACCATCTCGGCTTCAAATTTAAGGAAAAATCTACTGAAAACTCGATTTTATCCCTACGACCAACCCACACCTGCTTATTAAAAATTTAACACCTACAAGTTAAATTCAGACCCAAACTATATATTGGCGTGATCGCTAAACTCTCCTCTATCGAGTGACTACCATATCGATGGCGAAAGTTATTAATTAATCGAAAAAACCCCAACCGAATGGTACCTCGCTCTTGTCACAAACAAAATCTGATACAAACAAAGCGATAACGATAATCATCTGCCGACCTCTGGACAACACTTAGTCATGTGATAACGATAGTCATCTGCCGACCTCTGGACAACACTTAGTCATGTGATAACGATAGTCATCTGCCGACCTCTGGACTAAAACAATAACCGAACTCCCACCCATAACCACAATGAAGATATAAAAACCCCTGTCCTTTAGCCAGTAAGTCAGTCTTGAACAATCACGCCTAGAGCTCGAAAGTGTATCGCAAACAAGAAAATAAAATATCTTTTCTTTTTTCATAATTCTCTTTTATTATTTTACGTGACATTTTTGGCGATCATGCCAGGATCCATTCGCTTCAGCGTAAACGAAATCACGATTTCGGCGTACGCGCATCATTGAAGATTGAAGGATCAGCGGACCACTGCGAATCTTCGTTACTACAAAGCCCTGCAGCAACTTTCAACGTTCCACCACGGTGAAACTAGACGAGAGGACTACGGTCAGCCCAGAGCAAGCCTACGAATAAGATTCGGAATCTGAGAGGAAACATCCCAGAGACTCCTGAGCGGGCATAACTGCTACGGTAAGCTGGAAATCTGGATTCATTTTTACACTACCGTACGAGAAAACCAAGTTTCTCAAGCGCTTCGAGTTCAACTAGCAACGATAGTTCAGACTCAGTAAACTTAATTAGAATCATGTCCGCACCGAGAAAAAATGAAAACGAAACTACTAATATTGCCTCTGCAACCAGAATTTCGGATAATTCAACTCGTACCATACTCGAGCAAATTGAACTTCTTACGCGACGAATAGAGGAAACGCAACGAATAGTCGATAGTGAAAACAAAAAACGTGCAACAGAGATAGAACTATTAGGAAAACATCTCTCTAAAATAAATTTAGGACGTGACGCTACCACCGAATTAGGCTCCCTTGTTACTATGGACGAATCTAATATCAGCAATATTCAGAGAAAGCAACCACCTGTAAAACCTAACGAAACGGACGATATGGACATTGAAGAAGAATCATTCTTACGAGAAAAAAGTGACAGGAAAGAAAGCGTAGAAGACAGCATTACTATAATTGAGAGCATCCATAAGGAGGTAAATGCAGTCAGTAAAAATGTGGATGCATCTATGAAACATAATGTTGTTACTAGCAAAAAGAGCAAGAAAAGTCGTTGGGATATGGAATCACAGTCTGAAGAAAAAATAAAGCTTAAAGCTCCTGTTATGTGGGAGGAAGAATGTGCAGAATGGACGAAAGTGAATAAATTCGACCATGATATTGAGAGAGTATCTTTGGAATGCTGTGACCCGATGTTAGCTAAAACGAAGATAAAAGACGAGAACGTTTGTATAGTTGAACAGCAGTTGAGAAAGTCTACATCTAAGAATTCAACAAGTGCAGATATTATCGATTTGTTTCCTAGAAAATGTCAGGATATAGATTTGTTAGAATCATCCTGGACTCCGGAAGAACATACTAGATGTAAGTCGCGAATAAAAAGTTTGGACAACAGTTCACAGGAGAATGTGCTCTTTGATAAGACCAAGGAATTGACGCCTTCAAAAGAGCAATGTACTGCAGAACAATTAAAGGATATCTTTGAGATAGATCTGAAATTAATGAAAAAAAAATACAGAATTGTATAGTCCCAGTTCTCCAGCTGTATCCCAGAAGTCTGAAGATATGGAAATTTTTAAGGATAATCAGGTAAATCTGAAGGAGAGTCTCCTACATGATAAACTAAAGAATGAAACTCTGGTTATGTCTGATAATGAATCAGTTCCTAATATACCACTTCAAATAAAGTATCGCGATGGTAAATATGCAAAAGCTGCAGTGATGAAGGAAGAATTTGAAGAAATTTTAGGAGTGCAGAAGATAGAGGATCAGGCTCTTCGAAAGAAATTCGATGTGAAAGTATCTGAAAGTTCGTCTGAGTTTCCAATCAATGAACCATACCCAGACACAAACTATAAATCATTACGAATGGACATATTCGCAGGGTATGAATCCGATGAATCACATGGAAAATTAAGCAACAAGAGTTCTGAGGCAATATCTTCATCTGCCAGCACAAAAGGAACAGAGGAGACGAAGGAAGGAAAAGCAGCACTCAAGTTGATTCCTAAACAACTGTTAGTCCGACGAAACAATGAACGCTTGAAGACAAAATTGATTTCAGACGATCCCATGCAACATGCTGCGGCTCTATTGACCATCCAGAAGAAACTTCGAGAGTCGCACTCTGTGAAAAACGATATAAAAAACACATATTGCGAAGAACCTAATGAATTTAGGATCGAGTGTGAAAAGACATCCAATATACATGCACCTGTTGCTGAAGTTATTCCCACGGAACAGACTACTATTACGGATGTTAAGGTGGACTCGAAAGACTTGTCGATAACGGTGAAAACCTCGATTACCACAAAATCGGAATCACCAGGGGCGGTGAAGCTCGATTTAAATGAGTATAGGTCTGGAAACAAAGGAACTAAGTTGGAAGAACTTAAAAAGTCTAGACCACGTAATAGCAAAGATATTAGTGACACGGAAAGTCAAATAAGATCACCAGGCAGAGAGCACAAAAAGAAAAGTCCTAGTAGAAAGTAGAATAGAGAAGATAAACGAATTAATGATCGTAGCAAAGAGAGAAGAGATAAGAAATTTGATGATAGAGAAAGAGGAGATAGGAGAGATAGTAGGAGTTCGAAACAGGAGTACAATGAAAGTAGAAGGAGATTCAGTCCTTCTACTAGTCGCAATAAAAAACGTACTTCCTGGGAACGGGAAGGAAGTCGTAGCGAAAGCCATAGCCGCAGTTGGAGTAGAAGTAGAAGTAGAAGTCATATAGGTAACTTAGAAAATAATTATTCTTTTGAAGAGAACATGAAAAACAATAAAATTAGCAATCAACATCTTTCTCCATCAAGAAAAAGAAACAAATTTGAGAAGTATAAAAAAAAAAAAATTCTCAGGAAAACATGCAATACAATTGTGAAGAAAAACAAAATCGTATTATGAAATGCAGAACAGAAATTAGTGGTCATCCACAATACAGATCACCTAAACAGATGTTAAAATATAAAAAGAAAATTAAAGAAAAAAAAAAAAAGAAAAGCAGTTATTTTCATCTATTGTTCCATCTAATCACAATGAATTGAGTTTAAGATGTTCACAAATTACTATTGTTAATCCTTTGGATTATCAAGATGTGCAAAATACATGTGAATCACCACTACCGACATTTCACATGTCATATTGTCAAACATCACCTGCAAATAGAAAGAAACAATTAAACTGTGCACATGTTCAACAATTGAAGCGTATGTCTCAACAGAAGCAACAAATAGTACTAAATTTTCATGAAGATCCTATGGTGGATTCAATCTACAGGGAAGATTCTAAATTACAAAATCTCCAGCGCATCATGGAAGATAATACAGTCTGTCACACAAGAGCGTGTCTGCGATATCTGCGAAACCTGACACCTAATCAGAATGAGATAAAAAGAATGTAAACAAACGAAAACTTCTCTAATACGCGTTGCTGAATACCTTTCAGTTTCATTTGAAACAGTGAAAGGAACAGAGCTTTTTAATATGAGTGCCGCGTACGCGAAACGTCGAAAATCGTCTGGCATGGGCGAATGAAAACAGAGATCGTGATTGGAGTAATATAATATTCACTGATGAATCTTCGTTTTGGGCATGGTGTCCTATTAGGCGTGCTTGGACTATCCATGGAAGAAGGATGATTCAAAGAAGTGTAAAACACCCTATAAAAGTGCATGTTTGGGGTTGCTTTAACGCACGCGGTTTTGGGACTTTGTGCGTCTTTACAGACAATCTGAATGCACAAAAGATGGTGAAATTGTACCAAAGGGGACTTCTCACATCCGTGAAACGTTGGTTCAACCAAACCGAGGACCAATGGATATTGCAAGAAGACAACGACCCTAAACATCGAAGTCGCATCTGCACCCAATGGAAAGCGAAAAACGCCATCACAGTACTTCCTTGGCCATCGCAGTCCCCTGATGCAAACCCTATCGAAAATGTGTGGTCCCTAATGAAATGCAAGCTGAGAGGAAGACGTATCACAAAAATAAGAACACTTGTACATCACATTCGAAAGATATGGAGGTCGTTACCAGAATCCTACGCTCAAAAATTAGTCGAGAGTATGCCGAAACGATGTCAAGCTATAATCGCTAATGGAGGAGATTGGACACCCTACTAAGTAATAGCGTATTAGTGTTTTAGATGTAGATTCAATTCATATAAATTTTTTTACAAATATATAAATATTTACAGAAATATCGCAGACACGCTCTTGTGTGACAGACTGTACGATGATAAAAGCGGGAAGGTATGTAAATTATTAAGGGCGTTATATGGATTGCGTGAAAGTTCAAGAGCTTGGTATGAATGTTTCAACGAGTATATAAATAAATTAGGATTTCAAAGAAGTGAGAGTGATTATTGTCTGTACATGAATTGTGAGAGCGATGATGTTATATACCTAATTCTATTCGTAGACGACTTATTAATATGCGGAAAAAACAAAAGAAAATTCGATGAAATTAAAACGAAATTGTCAAGCAAATTTGCGATGAAAGACTTAGGTGAAGTAAAGACTTACTTAGGAATAAACATCGAATACGATCATAAGAAATGTGAGATGAAATTAGACCAAAGTAGTTATATAGAGTCATTAGCGAGAGAATATAATATAGATAATGGTAAACTATATTCTACACCAATGGAGCAAAACTTAAGTTTAGAGCCCGCACAATCAACCTCAGACGATATAAGATATAGAATCTCATAGGAGCTTTATTATATATTAGTATCGGTACAAGATTAGACGTTAGCTATAGTGTAAACTATTTAAGTCGATTTCAAAACAGTTACGACAGGACCCACTATAAATATGCATTGAGAATTCTAAAATACTTGTATTTGACCTGAGAATTAAAATTAACTTATAAAAGAAACTTGAATGCCGAAGTTATTGACTGTTTTGTTAACGCTGATTGGGCTGGAGATAAAGTAGATAGAAAATCCACTACAGGATTTATAATAAGATTTTTCGGAAATGTAATCTACTGGAAGTCGAGAAAGCAAGGTAGTGTAACAAAGTCATCAACAGCTGCAGAATATGCAGCCTTATCAGAAGCAGTAAGTGGAATTAAATTCGTAAAAAAATTGTTAAAAGATTTTAAAATAATGATCGAAAGGCCAATAAAAATTTACGAGGACAATTCTGGAGCTATTGCGATATCCAAATTTGAAAACTTGACGAAAAATTCCAAATATATAGAAGTTCACTTTCATTTTGTAAACGAATGTTACGAAAAGAAAGAGATCGACATTATAAAAGTAGACTCAGAAAAAAATGTAGCTGATATTTTAACGAAAGCTCTAGGGAGAAACAAATTTGAAAATTTTAGATTACACTTAAAATTGCTTTGAATGACTTGTAAAAGAAAATGAATATTTAACACATAAAATTAAGGAGGTGTGTTGAGATATGTGTAATTTTATATGCTAAATTAACTACGTGAGTATGCGAGTATGGGTATGTGTGTTCGCGGTGTCTCGAAAACAAAAGAATGTAAACTGTTCTGTCCTCAGTCGTGTATGGAAAGGCATCTGGTATGGAAGGTCGTGTAGACAAGAAAGTGCTGAGACACGCGCAAGATTGTATCGTTTAATATTGTTGGAATCGTTCACTAAATAAATACCTTTATTTTAACGATAAAGATCCATAATTATTAACAGTTGTATTTGAAATACATTGCTCCATATCCATAACTGTATCTGCTGATTTTTCTTCCGTTGTCCACAATATCATCACAGCAAGTAGAAAATCTTTATATTTCAGTTTTTCATTAGTACAAAAATTATAGAACATGAATGCATTGGACAGGCCGAATGATTGGTGAGATATAATACTACCTTTTTCGTCCATTTAATTGTTTTTCTCAATATTGAGTAATATGATAGGCCCTTATCAGTAAGGTGGAACAAATTTTTCTGAACATGAGACATTCCTCCATTTTTCTTGTTTAGAATCAGCCTTGTATTCATGTACATTTTGTAAATGACGACTGGTTTCTTCAGAAATAATTTGGAAAAATTCATTGCCAAATATACAATCAACAGCTTCCTTCACACTGCAGTTTCTTTGTAATGATGTCGACGTAAAACATATTCTTTCAAAAGGTTCCAGATTTGGAAAAGAGTCCTCATCTGTTCATTCTTCAATTATAGGCTCATCAGCCTCTATCTCTGAATCTCCACTTTCGCCTGAATCATTATATTCCTTATTCAGTCTTCTTCTGTCTAATCGCACTAAATACATTTTCGTCGGAAATCCCGTTTGGTGCATCAGATAAACCATCAAACAACAATACACTTTGACTTTCGTTTTCTTTACATCAATGCATCGTTTTGCTACTTTTATAGAATTAGGGCCTATTTCATAAAATAATTTTTGCCATAAAATATCAACAACAGATTGAAAAAGTAAATGAGTTTTGAAAAGCAGTTTTCTTATAAATTAAAACACGAACTTTCAAATAACAAAATGTACAACAATACATCACTTTACAAGGTTCGGTAGACGATCGGCACAGATCTACCGATGTACTCACTATACTGTCTCATTGTTTTTACTTGCTTGGAATGTAAACATTCGATTGTTTTTCTAATTATGTGTCACAACACTGCGCAAGACTTCATTACCCTGGTAACGTAACGAAGACATTTGTCTCTGGTTGCTTAAGTCATCGATTGATTCGAAAAGACATGAAACTGGAAACTTTAAGAGAGCTATTCAATGCGATACATATATCATAATTTTTCATTTAGCTGTCAATTGATATGTATTATTCCGTGATAGCTCATAATACTTCATAGTAGCCTGATTAATTCTTCGAGTATAAGATTAAGTACTTTTTTTGTAGTTTTTTGTGTTCTCTGACTTCCTACTTCATGAGCATATGTGCGAATATTGTAATAAGCAGTGACTACTAGTTTTTATGAAACTCGTTTGTGAAGGATATTGTGCAGAATATTGTACGGCCATAATCAGTAGATTCCTGAATACTTAATGCACATGTAGTTTTTCTGTGGAAATTGCTATTTTCGTTGCAATTCCTCTGTGAACAGTGCCCACACTCGTGGTACATGAGCGATTTTCTCACGGTGTCTTCGTAAAGAGCGTGACCTTTACCGAAATGAAGTTCTAGAAGCGACATTACAACACTTCCCGATTTACCCATATGTTGGGGTCTTATCTTAATTCCAGACCCCATTAAAATAATGAAATCCTAAATATAACCCGTCTTACGGTCACTAAAAGGAATGATTTTATATCAAATCTAATTTCTTCTTGATGCAATGAATTTTTGAATGCCAGTATGCCTATATACACGAGCAGATATTTGTCTATACATAGATTGCGATAAGGGTAACATGTACCCTGCAAACGTTCCTCGTGATTTATGAATTATTTTTCAGATTCTCCGCAGACGATCGGAATTGGATACATTATCATCACTAAAATGTAACATTGGAGCAGTAATAAGTGGCGGTCTCTGCTTATTATTTCGCCATAGATATCGCTTTTGAAGAGGTTATCTTTGCTCCAGTATTCTAGTAACGATAGCTTTTTGTTTCTCGTCATTAAAAGAGAAATAGCCAATATCTGTAACTGAGGACTGTATCGGCTATTATATTATTGTTATTTCTTTTTCTTTTGGCGCCGTCAATTTTTTGTCTTTTCATCAACACACTGTAACAACTCTTCGCTAACAAACGACTAAAAGTAATTTATAATTTCCATGCATAATTTATGTACCGTAAAATTTTGGGCCTAAATTTTTCTGTCGTCCATATGACATTTGGTAAAATTATCTTTTGTACGTTATTATTCTCTATTTCAGAATCATCAGAATCTGTGGTATTGAGTACATTCAATCTCTTTTTTCTACAGTCATCCGAAACAGTTTCTGGTTCATCTAATACATTCAACGCTTGTAGCTTTCTCAGAGTTTTAAAAACCACTTCGAAAAGAGCAGAATCTGAAAATTTTATTAAAACGAAACGCAAATTACAATACTTTTAAGAAATAAGAATACCTTCAGAGAGTGAACGGAAGTACCAGTATACAAACTCTTCGGACCTTTTTTGTCTAAAGTTTGCAATACTTTTCTTAACTAATTATTCTTCTGTGATAGTCGAAACAAATTAAAAAATCGTACGATGTATAAATGCGAATCTAGTTGTGTAAAGTATTTGGCGCGGAACTCACAAGAGGCGCTGCTAGGCATAAATTAGTTCACGACGCTGCTGGTTCTAGGCGGTTTTAGCCTCTAGAATTTTTCTCAATAATTAAAGAACAAAACCGAAAACTCAACTTTTTTGTTCTCGATTTTTGTATCTTGTTCTAGCTGCAAGAAACACTTCTTATGTTTTTTTACACTTGCAGCTGAACACCCTGTATATACTTGTAGGAGATGAAAGGACATCGGAGCCTTCCTTTCGGAATGTCTGAGAAAGTCCCAAATACTTTAGTCCAGACTTTTATTGTAGCCGTACTTAAACAATAAAACTGAGAAATAGCTGTTCATGAGTTAAGTCAATAATGACTATCCGAGATTTATGACAGCGGGCTTGGGCTCGAGGTGACATAATGGGTCACTGAACGTAGCCGCGGTCACGGGAGGGACGTGTACCTAACAGAGGTACAAAGTAATTAAATGACTCTCCTTAAAACAGGAATTGTGATGAGGAATACGGAGAGGGGTATATAAGGACAGTTCCACTTTGACTGCAGTTCGGTTCAGTACAGTTCAGTTCGATAAGTTTGACTAGTACAGGGAACACGTGTGCCAAGTTCAATATCGCATTTGTTATCCCGTTGACCGTGGATTCGTTATTGAGTCTAAGATCATTGCCATTCACATTCCGAGTGTCTAATTACCATGGTTACTTGTCAAATTCCGTCACAATCATAATTGGACTAGTAAATATCTTCGCTCGTGCATAACAACAATGTCTTATCCAAAGAAAGATTCGTCACACGCCCCTAACTCTAATGATAACCCGACATACTATTATATAAAGGAAGGATGAGCGACCAACAAATCCTAGCACGTAGTCAGTCATGGACGCACAGTGGTACATATAATTCGCTGTAGTGGTATCGATTATTTTTGCCAAATATCTCAGACACTGTAGGTACCTGGCAGTTACATGCATAGGAAATAGTTGTTTGGAACTATACTGACGATAACGTGTTCGAAAGTCATCGAAATCGGAGAGGAAGTAGCTGTTTTACAGTTCCACGTTATTCATTTCAGAAAAGGTTGGATGAATTTTTCGAAATGTCATTTCATAAATTTGACAGGGATTTTATATAATCACTTCGTCACGACGTATGTATAACAAGAAGCATAAGTTAATAGAACGGTTCGATGCGAGTGATTTTGGATAGAATGATATATTCTTGACGTTAGTAGGCCGCCAAGCTGATGTTGCACGTTATGTGAGCATGTGCATTCGTGCGAGCGTGCATCTGTAATCAGATTTGTGATTATTAAATAAGGATCGGGCTATTCTTCATTTTCCGATCACTGTGTCGTAAAACGAACGGTCAAGCTAGTACATAGAAACTACTGTTTGGTGAATACAATCACATATTAATATGACTCATGAGTATGGTGACACTTTTTCCAATTATTCTTTCTGGTATTTGTACGACATAACAGAGTGATTCAATAAAATTCCGCTTTAGGCTTCTTTTCGCCCCCCACCGATCGTTTTCCGTCAGTTTTCCTCTTCTCATCCGCTACCTGTGCGTTCAATGCTGCGTCCTTTCAGATACATCAATCATGATATTTATTAAAATATTGCGAAATGCATTAACACGTTGCATAATATTCGGTTCATATGTATATTGTGTACGGTGTACCAAGAGTAAGTATAACGAGAGTGATACTTTGGTCATCAAATGACGCAATTTGGGTTAGCAAACAACTTTATATTCTAACTCGAAAAAATTAATCAGAAATGGAATTATGTGCCGGCATCAATCACATATGCATTATATTTGCTGTTTTTGCTTCTGCAACTTCATGGCAAACTGTACAAAGTTAAAGCAAAGGCGTAAACTCTATCTGTTCTATACACGATTGCTCACGACTCATGTCATAGTCGACTAGTTGGCCAATTTTCCAACGAAACGTATGTATTATTGCTAACAGAATGTAGACCCGCTTCTCATGCAGCACCTGATTCCTCAGATTCGACACCACTGAACTTCGCACACAATAAAATTAAAAATGCATGTAATACATAAAAATTAAGAGAATTATCGATGTGTAAAATTCATAATGCTTATTCATTTCAATAAACAGTCTCGAATTATAGCATTGATGGTCACTAATATTGTTTCGTCATCTACTAAGGTGCTTGAAGCGTTGATAGCTGGCGACGCAAATTTTCTGCCGTCGTTATAAAAAGGAAACGACACGTCGGAATATAAATAGGATATTAAAATTACCTAGTGAGGAAACCATATGTATGTATAAATATACATATATGTACAATGTATAGTAGCATTTTTTACAAAAAATGTCTTTTTTGTCATGTACATTGATACCGTAATTTTTCAAATAAACATGATTGACGTAATCTCCTCAAACATTTTTGAAAATTTATTACTAACTGTAGTATTCTTGTTCAATACGCTGAAATTTGTATTCTCAAATATTTGTCTACTTTAACTGTATCCCAGATAATCTTTTAGGGGTTGAACATTAGGGTGTGATTACCTCATAAACTCGAGTTAGCGTAATTAAAACATGATACGTGTTTAATATTTTGCACCGCTCTTCGAGTCTCAAGTTTTATCAAAATCTGAGTTTCACTATTCGCGATCGTTTCCTGATAGTAAGGTTTCCTTTTGATTGCATTATGGCTTGCAACTATCGTGGCATTGAATTAACCAGATTGATGAATATTCATGATGAAATATGCTGAAACAATATTTTTATTTATATTTTTATTTATTTTATTTATATATTTTCATCAATGCTCATGTTGCAGGGCTATTTTTAAGTGTTTCCAAACATGATACAAAATCCACGCCAATGTATTAGTAGTATTGTGCTTTGGATGTTCTTATGTATGTCAAGATAAAATTATGTTTCACATACATTGTATATTACGAAACAGTAATTGCACGTGTAGATGTTACACATATATTTTCAGCATTCGCTAGATATTAATATTTTTACAACAGAAACTGGTATCGAATCTTTTTTTTTTTTTTTTCAATTATTTCACAGCCTTGAAAAGATATGTATATATATTTTATTAGCTAAGGTTTTCTTACTAAACGGTATTCGACCATAATTCTAATTTTTGTTAAAGTTAAGTACTGTGTGAATATCTTCTACACTCATAGTGCGTTGTTGTTCTTTAACCTCAGCAAAGTGGATCTCTCGTAATATGAAATGAAATTTGCAATTCAACTATTTTCTTTCTTTTACCTCCATTTTAATCAATAAAAAGTTATCTGCAATGATAATCGTAAAATCTTATTCTTGTAAAATTTTTAAATTCTAAAATGCTAAAATTCTGTAACTAAAATTCGGAAATTATATTCAAAGTCATATGGAAGAATATTTCTTCCTTGGTTTTGAAGATGAAAATGTTAATCGAATCATTCATGCATAATATTATCCAGTTTCAGTGGTAGGGTGATGTTATTAAAACTATAAGTATCTAGAGGAGTATCACGTCGTATGTCGTTTCAGTAGTGTGACAGACGTGTCGGTATCCACTATCGTGAAAACGCACCTTTGCTTGATTTTTGGTAAAGAATACAGAGTGGGAATAGCAACAGGTAACAGGAAATTCCTTATCATACTATATTCCAATCGTGTTTTCTATTAAATACTAATCATCGTTAGCAATATCGAATGTTCAAAAAAATACCATCGGATCATTAATTACTACAATAGTTTAAATGAAGTTTTTGAATTCTCAAATATTTATCTTGTATTCTACATTTTACGCAGTAAAACTGGTTCATTATTGTGGTTATTCAATAATTTATAACGAATCAGTAAAGGTGATTGGAAAATTCGACTTTATGTGATAGTTGCGTGAAACTTTGGCTATTTTCTGGAAAAAGTTTAGATTATGAACGGTATTTCTCAAGTTATTGTTAAGACTTGCTTCGACTACGCGTGTTTATGAACGTTGGAAATACACTCCGCGGAGACTATATTAATCAGGCGAAATATTTTAGTTATTTTACATTTTAACACGTTGACTGCCACGCGTGTTTTCAAGGAAATCTCGTTCAGGTCACGCGCGCTGCAGTACCAAGCGTTCTCTGCTACTAAAGTACTAAAAGGAAGTACTACTGGTACTCCCATGGATATTTTAGCAATGCGAGACGCTCAAGTGGTAGTTTCAAGAATGATCTCTCGTTTCGTTCGTTCGCAATATTAAAATCACTAGATGTTGAATATAATGAAGGAAAGTGTGGTATAGATTATTCCTACCAAATGGTTTCTCATGCCACCAAAATTAGAAAAGGATTCAGATGGTACAGAAAACTTGGCGATCAACTCTTTTTGGGTATTTCTGTTGTAAACGCTTTGACAGTTTACAAAATTGCAACAAGGAAGGATATAAATATTAGAATATTTAGAAAGTTATTAGCTGCAAAGTTATTGAGGTTGTCTGAAAATACAAAAAATCCTTGTATTTGACGGAGTCAATTCCGGAAGAAGCATTTAACGCGCATGCAAAGTATGTTATTCAAATAAAAGACGTCGAATGAACCGAAAAATAACAAAAAAGGATTTAAAGAAAACAACAACTTATTGTCCAAGATGTCCCGACTAACAGCAGCTATATATACAATGCTTTAAAGTTTTACATTCTAAATAATTTTTTTAATAAATCATTTTCGTATTACTTTTATAAGAATTCAATAATTCTATTATTTCCTCTGGAATATATTTTCAACTAACTACGACAATCCTTCGCAAGTGGTCAAATATGCGACACCCGAATACGGGTGTCGTGGCAGTCAACGTGTTCAATGGTACAGAAAGTTTGTTTTTAATAAAATAGAAAGACACATACTCAAATAAAGTGCAGTACACTTGTTAATAAAATACATTTCCCTTATTTTATTTATCACTTTCTTTATAAATATACCTGACAATTATTTAGATTCTGCGTCAAAATATTTCTTCGAATATGATGAAACTGTACGGATAATGGAAAAATCACTTTCATATGAAATTTCATTTATACAAATACAGATTAAGATTGATTGACAGTTCCTTTAAATATCTATGGATTCCGTATCAACTTGGCTGCTAAGTCACAGAATTTATTCAACATAATTAACTGCAAAGAGCTACAATCTTTTTGTACTCTGAGTCATTGAGGCCATTTCTCGAATACGTACGTTTGAAAGGGCACCTGTTCGTTATCATTTCATTAGCTGTTTCGCAGTGGAGCCAGTTCATTATATCAGTACATCCAACATATGTCATGTGGCCTATCCCAACACTATGTATATTTACAAATTCTACTGCATTTACACCACTTTTGAGTTTTTGTTTTGTTTTGTTTCGATAGCTGCAGTACTATTAGATTCATACCAAATTCTTATAATCAGAATTCATTGAATCTAATATAGGAAAAGGTACGTTAAAATACATTGTACATGAACGCCAATAAAATGTGTGCACAGTATGATGCGAATTCTCAACCAATTGGCAATCAGTCAGGTTGCAACTGTTCGGTTGATATCACGAACTGTGAACGCTATTAACGCTCTACTGTATACAGTGTTACGATCTGGTCTTGATCTTCGGTGTTCATAACCGTTAGGTGTTACTCTGCGTGTAGAATATGGGGTTCTTCGAATTATATCTAAATCAAAACGGTAGTTGCTGCCACTAGAAAAAGTTGTTAAACTGTTTCGATTAGCTCGAATTTCGTTCGTTAATGTTTGAAAAATGGCAAACGACTGGATGGAATAGTTTCAAAAACTTGTCGTTCTTTTCAAGTGCGGCACTATTCCGAATATGGCAGGAGGTTTTGCTTCAGTTACTTCCGCGACAACCGGGTGGATTCAAAAACTTGTCGAACCCTTTTAAAGGTCGATATTATTCTCAGATTCCAAACTGCAATGTCCTCGCAGTTCTAATTCGTTAACGTAACCGTATGAACTGTGTCAACTAGCATATCAATACACTTGATAAATAAAATTCCAATTTTGGCTTAGCCGCTATGTGCAGGAATATTATCATGGAGAGAATTAGTTCTTTTGGAACAAATGAACACTCAGTATCTTCTTCATTGTTGACAATAATAGTCAATGTATAATTTTATTCGAGTTGTATATGTGGTACAAGTTCGAAATCGAAGAAGAAAATGTTAGAATGTTCAGCTTCTCACCTTAGTTAGTGTAGTTGATGGAAGACTGACTGTACTAATCGTTGACAATAAATAAATACTTGGTTTTAATTCCTGACACTACTCAAAGACTATAGTAAAATAATTCTCGATTTCGCAAAGACTGCTGTTTCTGAGGAACTTGATATTATCTCTCGATAAATTTTTAACTGACTCTTGACAAAATTTCAATTAACTTGACTGAACTCTATAACTGACCGGAATAACTGAACTCACTGACTGAACTTTCTACAAATTTTTTAACTGAACTGTGCTTTGACAAAATATCAACTGAACTGCCCTATTTACAAATTATTGCTGAACTGTCCTGTCATTATTCAATGATAGCGCGGAGTTGTGGTACGTGATTACTTCTGCGGGCGCTGCATACTTCGGTTCTGTTGGTATCCTTTCAAAAATATTAGGATTGCAGCTGATGTGGTTTTCGTGGAATTATTATTCAAGTTTCCCTCTTTCTACTAGTCCTTGTTGCTGCATTCTTTTTGCAGTATTAGTTTCTGCTGATGATAGGTCATACTCTGCTGAGCACGAGATTAGTTTGCTGATGCCGCTATTAGATCCTTTGGCGCGTGCTAGTTGTTTGTAGCTGTTGATGCTGTATGAGAAGGTCATAGAATCATATATTCCACTGTGCTTATGGTACTACGTATTGTGGTGGGGTACGAGTCTCATTCTTCCTTGTTTCTATTTCGATATTCTTAGATCTTAATTTTGTTCAATAATAATGTTGTGTACTTGTTATTAATTTACGTGATATTGAAGTATTTGTACGCGTCGTATCTCTTATTCCTTTAAGACGTACCACGATATGGCACGTATAGTGCGCGAGACGTGACAACAGAGTATTTGTTTACACATTCTTGAAGGTAAAATATGATGAAAATCAAGAATAAAAAAATTGCGTTTTCGGGTTTATTTTTTAGTTACTTACAATTAAAGATCGGCTGAAATATCACTGTGCGCGATCGAATTTCCTGACACGAATGAAAATCGGTCTGCTCAAGCAGCGGGGTATATAGCTTTTTTTTATTTATTTTTTTTTAATTTTACAATTTGTCCAGAAGGACATTTGGTAAAGTGTTTTAACTCGAAAAATATAGCATGCGGATGATTATCCCCAGCGGGGTTCCATCTTCCAGGTTGTTTATTGTATTTCTATTGCGAGGTCTGTGGGATGCTTCTTCTTTAGTCCTCTTTCTATTATGGTTTCATTTGCTTCAGCTACAAACTGGTTTGGGTGTGTTGCAAGTCTTTCTTTATATTTTTTTGCGTATCTAGCGAATTCCTCTTTAACAGTTGGAATTTTTAGATCTTTTCAGATGTCCTCATTTCTGACGTACCATGCAGCGTTAACTATTGTTCTTAAAATTTTTGCTTGTTCTGTCTCTATTTTATTTATGTGATTCATTCCTGCCGTCCCTCATATGGTCGGAGTTAAGCTCAAGGCTGGTTGTTATGTTTAATTTGCTTGCATTTAGTCCTTTTGTTATTGCAAAATCCAACAGGTCAGGTATTTTGTTGAGGTCTGTCGGCCAGTACGTTGGTTTTCCTGTAGATAGTACATTGAGGTTGTTGCTTCTGATGTATTTTTCTAATGTCCTACTTCTCGGCGTATTAATTCTCGAACCCCATAATGTGTGCTTTGCGTTGAAGTCTCCCGCCGCTATGCATTTGTCGTCTAAGGATTGAAAGTACTCTTCCCATTTTTTTAGTGTCATTTTGTGTCTCGGAGGTACATATACTGCTGATATCTGGAAGTAATTGCCATTGGTTTGTATTGTGACAGTGGTTGCTTGTAAGTGTTCTTGATTTGTTTGACTATGTAGGTGATGCTTGATGTCATTTTTTATTATTACTGCAGTTCCTCCATGTGCTTTACCTGAGGGATGTTTGGTGTCGTAGATGGTGTACAGTCTGTCACACAAGAGCGTGTCTGCGATATTTCTGTAAATATTTATATATTTGTAAAAAAATTTATATGAATTGAATCTACATCTAAAACACTAATACGCTATTACAGTAGGGTGTCCAATCTCCTCCATTAGCGATTATAGCTTGACATCGTTTCGGCATACTCTCGACTAATTTTTGAGCGTAGGATTCTGGTAACGACCTCCATATCTTTCGAATGTGATGTACAAGTGTTCTTATTTTTGTGATACGTCTTCCTCTCAGCTTGCCTAATAGGACACCATGCCCAAAACGAAGATTCATCAGTGAATATTATATTACTCCAATCACGATCTCTGTTTTCATTCGCCCATGCCAGACGATTTTCGACGTTTCGTGTACGCGGCACTCATATTAAAAAGCTCTGTTCCTTTCACTGTTTCAAATGAAACTGAAAGGTATTCAGCAACGCGTATTAGAGAAGTTTTCGTTTGTTTACATTCTTTTTATCTCATTCTGATTAGGTGTCAGGTTTCGCAGATATCGCAGACACGCTCTTGTGTGACAGACTGTAGTACGGAATTTTCATGTAACTTTTTAGAGTGAAAAGTGTTTCTGAGAGAAGTAGTATATCAATATTGTTTTTATACAAAAATGTTTTTGTTTCGTGGACTCGCTGTTGCAAGCCATTGGAGTTCCAGGCTGCTATTTTTAACTTGTCCATCTCTATTTTTTACTTAGCAAGTTTGTGAGTAGTTGTAACATGATTGTTGTTTGTTGTACTTGTTGTCTTAATACTGTGTTTAGCTCGCTTATCATTTTTCCCAGCATTTCCATACCTTTGGTGGATTGTTTGAGCATTTCTTTGATTTCTGTAGCGTCTTCGATGTTATTGCTTTGATTCTGATTGGTTGTAAGCGTTGCTTGGCTAATGTTTTTGGTTACTTGTGCGTTGCTTCTGTTACTTTGGGGATCTATGTTTCTGATTATAGCGCTCGGTTCATATTGTGCTTTCAATGTCGTTTCATTTTCCGTTGTACTTTTTTGTGGTTGGTAGTTATTGAATGATCTGTTGCGAAG
Organism: Bombus campestris; assembly: GCA_905333015.3. NCBI lineage: Eukaryota > Metazoa > Arthropoda > Insecta > Hymenoptera > Apidae > Bombus > Bombus campestris. Next base: position 6,403,994 of record HG995147.1, on the reverse strand, counting down.
TGGTGGAAACAGTTTACGTTGTAATTGTTTCCTGATTTCGCATCCTTTATAGCTGGCTGGGTGGTTTCCGTTACAATTATAGCATCTAACTTCTTCTATTTTTCCTGTGTGTGGGCAGTGTATTGTTAGGTGATTTTTTGCACATTTGACACATGCCGGGCTTCTGTTACAATAATTTTTTGTGTGGCCGTATTGTTGGCACTGCATGCATTGTGGTATATCTTTTTTGTATTGTGGTGGTTCTACTGTTACAATTATATTTAGTATCTTTTTTATTTCGTAAATTTCTTTGTTATTGGATCAGGGTTCGAGTTCTATTAAGAATAATGGTAATGGTTGCTTCGTGTCGTATCTTGTCATATTGTTTATTCTTCTTGTTTGGTGGCCAATTTTTGCTAATTCGTCGCTTAGTTTTTTTGTATTGGTTTTTGGATGTAATCCTCTTATGACTATTTTGTAGCTCCTTTCCGTTTTGAGCTGGTACATATGTTATATAGCATTTTTTTCCTTTAGTTCTTTTATCACTTTCCTATAAACTTCGGGGGTGTTTGTTTGAATTTTTACTTTTTCTAATTTTGTTTGTTTTATAGTGGTAGTTATCCTTCCCGACTGTATTGTTTAGTAGATCAATATGCGGGTCTATTATTTGGGCCTCAACAAATATTGATGGTGGTTTTGATATGTAAGTTGATTTGGTTGTGGTTTTACTTGTCGGGTCATTGTCGATTTCTTCCGTTAATGAGCTAAAGGAGTTTCTTAAAGGTAGTTCTTGCAGCCATCGCTGCTTTTCTGTGTCTGGGTTTGCTGCAGGACTTGTGCCTAGAATTATTTTACGTTTTTTGCTTGTCTTTGATGGTTTCCAGTTTTCGTCCTGGTAACTCATTTCGTTGTCGTGTCTGCACTCCTCTTGTCTCCATTGCTCTTCCGTTTCTTCTGTTTCCATGTCGTTTTGGTTGTTGCTATTTTGCTGTTATTGTTTCACGCCTGGTAAATCTAACGACCCATTTATATAGTATTTTTCACCTTTGGTTGCAATCTTAATTGTTGGTATGTGCTGCTGCATTGTTTGGCACTTTCACTATTCTTAACACTATTCTGTTTCACTTGGCTGGAGCACACGTTTGCTTACGCATATCTGTTCACCTCGGTTGCCCGAGCAGAAATGTGTTACCCTATATGGGGGGGGGGGGGCATATAGTGATCCTAAAATCAAACTAACGTGAGCGACAGCTTACCTCGCACGAGTAGTAGAAAAGGAGAACATGACATTCGAAATCGTAATCCATTGTGCGTGACGTTTTCTAAGAAAAACCATCGATTATAGATTAAACCTGTTTACTTATTAAAGTCTGTAATGTCATATTGAATAAACGAAAATATGAGTCTTCTTGCTTCATATACATTGCATAATTAATGAATAACAGCATATATAAACAATGTTTATACAGATTTCACAAACGCACTGTGTTCGTCCCGTCCACGGGTGCACAGAAAAGTCACATATGCATTAAGTATTCTCGAGGTGCTACTATTTTCTACACAAATTACCGATCACTGAATACTGCAGTATCCACACATATACAAATAAAACAAAAAATAAAGAAACCCAAGGAAACTATAAAAAGTATTATTTAAACTGAAGCTTACAACTATAACAAATTTTGTACATTATTTTAAAAACTTTCCAACTTACTATTTGATAATTCAGCGGCAAATATTGCGACGGAAAGTATGAAAATCCTGGAACATGGATGTAATCAATAAAGATTGGAAAGAAAATACGATCAATAATGAGTCGAATAAGACGAATACTCTGGAGGAATTCTATGCCGGTAGTGGGATTCTTGTGACTGGAGTAACCGGTTTCGTTGGAACAGGTCTCCTGGAAAAACTGATCCGCGTGTTTCCTCGCATCGGTGCCATCTTTATACTAATTCGACAAAAAACAGATGAAACGATAGAAGAACGATTTAAGAAGCTCCTAGATGATCCCGTTCGTAAATATATTCTTGTTTCTTTCAATGTTTAAGCCTGTCAGGAGTCAAATTGATTAGATCTCTTTTCTGAAATTGAAATAACATTTTTTCGTTTTCAGATTTACGATGACATCAAAGCGAAACAGCCCCCAGTTTTGGGCAGAGTTTACCCCGTGAAAGGTGACGTAAGTCTGCCGGATTTAGGTCTTTCGCAAAAAGATAGAAATTTGTTGTTAGAGAAAGTAAACATAGTGTTTCACGCCGCGGCCACTGTGATGTTCAACGAGCCGTTACACGTGGCTGTTAATGTGAACACGAAAGGTACCGCTCGTGTCATCGAACTTTGGAACGAACTAAAGAGTCCAATTAGCTTCGTCCACGTTAGCACTGCTTACAGTAATGCGAATCTACATGAGATCGAGGAAAAAGTTTATACGTACGAATAAGTTATACGCAAACGTTCTATGGTTTACAAATATTATATTTCTAATTATACCGTGAAGAATATGTTCACTTATTATTGACTTTGCAGCACGAGCTTGAGTCCTTCAGAGGTGATCGATATGTGTGATAAATTCGACAAAACGTCCATCAACAAAATAGAAAAAATAATTTTAAAAACTTATCCAAACACATACACATTTAGTAAGAATTTGGCAGAGCAGATTGTAGCAAGCAAGTGCAAAGATCTGCCAGTTGCGATAGTGCGGCCAAGCATAATTGGTGCCTCTTTGGAAGAACCATGTCCTGGTTGGATACAGAATATTTCGGCATTAACAAGTATTTTCATAGATCTTTCCCAATAGTAATTGTTCAATACTCGTCACATTTCAGAAAAGTGTAGTTAATCTGTTGGTTTGTGGGAAGCTAAGTGAGAGGATTTCCACTAGATCATCATTATTATAATTCAAGTTTGTTGTTGTTCACAATTACAAGAATTCTTTCCAATCTATTTAGTGATATATTTCTACCAATCGAAAATCATACGTAATTTCTAACCCCAATTGAATGTTACCAGGTGTCTTTCTGTTAGTCAGTAGAGGATGTGCAACAGTAGTACGGGGTAGGAAAGATGCAAGATTGGATATAGTGCCTCTCGATTTCGTAGTCAACGTGATAATATGTACTGCATGGCATGTCTCGCTACATCCTGAGCACGAAGTTAAAGTTTACAACTGCACGAGTAACGCTAATCCTTTTAGGTAAAATTTATAACGTATCTTTCTCAACTCATGTAATTCGATTGTTACAGTATTACAAAAAATTCAGTTTCTTTAAATAATATGGATAATTAACAAACAAACGTAGAATACAAAAGTTTAATTTTGCTCTGAATACTTCAGTTTAGAAAAGTAGTGATGCAATATGATATTTATTTCAATTCCATAATATTTCCCGAGATACTTGGGTGACAGTAAACTGTGCTTTAAGTATAATTGCAATAATTGTAATCATGTAAATGTTCCAATTGACAAGGTGGGGTCAGTTGCGACAGCTCGTGTTAAAGTATAGCAGAGAAATGCCAATGAACGATACTCTATGGTACCCGGGTTGTCCAATAATAGCTAATAAATATATTTTCAACATTCTGAGTGTAATTCCGTATGTTTTGCCTGCGTTCGTCATAGATACATTTTTAAGACTGCGAGGTAGTAAACCAATGTGAGTATTCTATCGATCCTCGAACAACGAGGACAATCTTTATGGAACAAACTTTGTGTTCATCCACAATAATCATTAAAAATGATACTTCAGGATGATGAAACTTCTAAAACATAACAACAAGCTGTTCATATCGGTAACACATTTCACCATGAACGAATGGACTTTTCAAAGGGATAACTGTTCCGACTTGGGGAGGAAGGTGAAAATGTTGAACGACAGTGATATGGTTAAGGTAGATTTACGTGATATGAATTGGGACAAGTATGTTGTAACTTACCTGATGGGAATTAAGAAATTTATTCTAAAACAAGAGTTTAAGTCAACAGCCCGACAACGATTATCAAGGTGCGTATAAAAGTATTTCTGTATAAAAAAATAGGAACTAATATTAATACATACATATATTTTTGGTTATTTCAGGTTGTACTGGATAGATCAGATCACCAAAATATCTGGTATAGTAATTTTGTTGTGGATAATATTATGTTTTGTTTACTGACTATTTGGACGTTACTTTTCTATCTTTGAACCAAAGACGATGTTACTGTCACGTAAAATAAAAAAGGAAATCGAAGATGTGAATGAAAGATAAAAATAATATAAAAATAAAAAAGAAAATTTATTTCTTAACACTTGTTTTACACTAGCTACAATTTACTTCTGAACTCTAGGCGCGACTTCTCAAGACTGAGACTCTTACAACTTGACTTTCGGCGGAATCCGATTCTTTTTCTTTGTCACGCCTCAAAATTCGCACTATCCACGCATTTGTTAGGCGCTCACGAACATTCGGAGAACGGACCGTTGGGATATTGAGGGTTTATTAGGCACTTAGCTTCGGCGACATAGATTGTCGCCGAGTGCCGCCACATTTTTATTTCTGTCATCACCCTATCGGTTCCGAAGCGCGGCCTGGTCTCTCATGTGGTTGGCGTCACATTACGACTATCTTGTTTTGTATTCACTACGAATATCTTGTATATTAAATCTGTTCACTGAAAATGAATATTTTTTCCTGTAATGATAAAAACTTCTTTCATCCTCTACCAAACAAAAGTTAAGTGATAATTATACGATAGAAACAATAATTTATTATTAAAAAGTCCTCTGAGAAATAAACAACGATGATAGAAAATTAATATCATTTAAAATAAGATAGTTCTAAAGGCTCACTTTGGTTTCTGCCTGAGCGACCGAGCTAGACAGACGTAAGAAACTGTGCTTGAATAAAAGTGCGACGAGCAGTCAATTTAGGTGAACGAGAACACAACAAACACTAGCAAATAGTAAAGCTACAAAATGCAACAGCAAGTACCACCAATCAAACTAACTAACAAGGCAGAAATATATTACATAAATAAAGATACAAAAGAAATGAAAACGATTCAAAGCCAAGAAGAAAAAAGCTACGAAGACGAACTATATTATATCAAGATGAACACTGGAAGACGGTGACAGTGTCACGTCGGAGACACAACAGATCGCGAAATTAACGGATCGCCAGTGATTTCCTCGCGTCGCGGTTCGAACGAAATAATTCTTTCACGAATAGGATGAAGAAACTAGAACTGCGTATGCGACAATGAGATTTATTTCAGAAATCCAACAGAGTGACGGTTGCAATAGTGTGGTTCGGAATGTCAGGACAGACTGACTCGAGATGTTACAACGGACTGTCTTAGCGCTGGTTTTTGGAAGGTCCTTCTACCGAGGGTCTAGTCCCTTTGGAGGAGGCCTTGTTATTGTTTCAACAGATGTGGCATGCGGGGATGTTCGGTCGATCTGGTTACTGAGCGGGTGGTCTTCTTAAGTGTGTGACAACGGCGCACAAAAAGCGTAAAATAATACCAGGCCCAAGCGCCATGAAAACTTCGCATACAGAAAAGCAACAATGGCCACAAGAAATCCCACTTCGAAACTCATTCGGTTCACTAATAGAAGAAATAGATACGGAGCCAAAGAAAAGGTCACAACTCATATCGTTAAACCACCACTGATCTATATAGATGACCAAATAATAGACCCCTTAATCGAATTATTTAACAATACTGCTGTATCATTTATATGATAGTTAGCAATTAAGCTAGAAAAATTTACCGAATGTCCAGCTGGATAAATTGTAAAGTATAAATTAAATTATAAAAAAAATTCTTGATGGTGTAGAAATCGGCTAGCTGAGATGAAAGAGACTAGTTTTTCAATCCTCAATCGGTCAACATCTTAACATGCTAATAATTCTCTTCGTCTTATACTAAACAATGCAAATAAATCAACTAAACACAACATTACTCTACATCTTCAATCTACCTCCTCCTTGTGCGTTAATAACGTTCACGGTTCGCGATATCAACCGATCAATTGCAACCTGACTGATCGCCAATTAGTTGAGAATTCGAAGCAGTCAGCTTAAGGGCACCTTATTACAGATAGTTGAAACCGTATTTTATCGGCTAGAACGTAACATTAAAATAAAGATATGTTGAAAAATTCCTGTCACCCTGGTATTTCAAAAATATAAGACAGAAAGAAATCATCCAAATGCAACATAATTCAATTCAAAGGTTTTAGATACAATCAATAGAAAACGAAATATTTTAGACAATAGTTTTTATTGACTTATCCTATCTAATATAATCATGATCGTACAGAAACACTATCTCAACCACTTTATTAAATATGAAGGAAATTTTCATAGTCCCTTCGTATTTCCTAGGCGTAGTGCCAAATCTGTATCGACTAAAACCTTCACGGTGCTCTTACTTGAACGTATCCTCCCAGCGTAAGCACGCACTTCTATTTGGCTGAAAGGAATGATACTTACTTATACTAAGGCTAACAAAGTATCAACCACAAAGTGAATAATAATATCAATTCATCTTACAGTATGTAACACCTAAAATTAAAAAATTAAAGCAGTTTGAAAGCTTCTTTGTAACGCAGAAGCATTCCTTTATTGATCATTTTCATCAAGATCCAGTATATTTTGCAAGATTGCATGCAGTCCGAAGCAAGGTTTAAATTCTTTTAAAAGACAGATAAAAAAAAACATTTCAAAAATTCATAAATTCTTATTGGCATAACAGAATTTCTATCATTAATATTAATAGTTCTAATTAAATATAAGGAGAACCTATTATATTGCAGGACCTATTAAATAAAATTTTTTTATTATTCCTCAATTTGTACTTTACAATTTTTCCAGCTAGACATTCGGTAAATTTTTCTAACTTAGTTGCTAAATAACACGTGGATGGCTACCCCAGCGGGATATCATCTTCAAGTTTCACTACTTTGACTATCAGTGGGATGTTTTCTTTCTAATCTTCTATGTATGAGGGTTTTGCTCGCTTCAGCACCCAGCTGACTTGGATGTGTTGCTGTCCTTCTCGTGTATTTTTCTGCGCATCTGCCGATTTCTTCTTTGACCGTTGGTATTTTTAAGTCTTTGCATATATCCTTGTTTCTGACATACTATGGGGCGTTGACTATTATTCTCAGTATCATCTGCCCCCTACAGCGGTATTCCGTACGTCCAAATTGGTTTTATTATCGTTTTGTAGATTCTGAATTCAATTTCTATGCTGAGTTTTGAGTTTCGACTAGTTAGCCAGTATATCTGACTTCATTGTTTCCATGCAAGTTTTGTGTCTAAGTGGAGTCCTAGGTATTTAACTTGCCTTGTTTGTGTTATGTGCGTGTCATTCAATTGAATATTTGGTGGTTTTCGTGCTCTTAGTGCAAATGTAATATGGTTGCATTTAGTGGGTTTTGCTTCTATCTATTTATCCTGTAGCCATTTTTCTATTTTTACGATGTGCTCTTGTAGTAGTGTGACTGCTGTTTTTGGGTTAGCGTGCTCTTCTTATTATCTATTTGTTTAAATTTTACAATTTGTCCAGAAGGACATTTGGTAAAATATTATAGCTTAAAGAATAAAAATGTCGCATGTGGATGGTTACCCCCAGCGGGGTTCCATCTTCCAGGTTGTTTATTGTATTTCTATTGCGAGGTCTGCGGGATACTTCTTCTTCAGTCTTCTTTCTATTATGGTTTCATTTGTTTCAGCAACGAGCTGATTTGGCTGTGTTGCAAGCCTTTCTTTATACTTTTTGGGGCATCTAGCGATTTCCTCTTTGACTGTTGGAATTTTTAAATCTTTTCATAAGTCTTCATTTCTAACGTACCATGGAGCGTTAACGATTGTCTTCAAAATTTTTGCTTCCTCTGTTTCTATTTTACTTATGTGACTCAATGCTGCCGTCCCCCATAGTGGGACTCCGTATATCCAGATTGCTTTGATTATTGTTTTGTATATATTTAGTTTATTTGTTATGCTTCATTTAGATTTTCTGTTGGTTAACCAGTACATCTTTTTCCTTATTTCACGTACTCTGTTTATTATTGATTTTGTGTAATGCTTCCATGTAAGGTGTGTGTCTAAATGTATTCCTAGGTATTTGACTTGCTTTGTATGTGCTATGTGGGCGCCGTTCAGTTGGATATCTGGTGTTATTCCTTTTCTAAGTGCAAATGTCATGTGGTTGCACTTACTGGTGTTCGCTTTTATTTGTTTTCTTTGCAGCCACTTTTCTATTTTCGTAATGTGTTCTTGTAGTAGTGCTGCTGCTATTTCTGGATTTGTGTGTCTCACTAGTATGGCCGTATCGTCCGCGAACGTACGTATTTTGCTGTTAACAGTTGTTGGTATGTCTGCCGTGTATAATGTGTACAGTATTGGTCCTAGTACGCTTCCCTGCGGTATTCCTGCCTTGATATTCCTGATTTCTGAATATGCATCCTTTATTTTTACTATAAAGGTTCTATTGTTTAGGTAAGATCTGAGTAATTTGTAGATTTGTTCTGGAAATTTCTTTTTGATTGTTTGAAGAAGTTTTTCATGGTTAACTTTGTCTAATGCTTTTTCGATGTCCACAAAGAGTGCTGTGCAGTATTGTTTTGTTTCAAGTGTCTGTAAGATTTCATTCACGAGTCTGTGCATTTGTTCTATTGTGAAGTGTTTATTTCTGAATGCAAATTGATGGTCCGGCATTAATTTTTCTTTTTCTATTATTGGTTTTAGGCGGTTATATATTAGGTCATGCCCAGCTGTTTTCTTGGGATTTAGGCGACTGATTGATTCTATAATCTCTGCAGAAGTGAAAGGTACAATAGGAGGAGACATTTGGAAGGGAGAATGCAGGTATTCAGTAATATCCGCGGCAGTTTTGGAAGAATGGGGTTTGAATACGTTAGACAAGTAATTAGCAAATAGGCCGGCTTTTTCTATAGGGCTACACACCCATCCACCTTGCGGACGGCGGATTGAAGCGGATTATTTGCGGGGGGGGGGCGTGAGTTTCCTGGAAGCCTTCCATAGTGAGTAGTTGGAGTCAGCTGTGGGGGGGTAAATTGGAGAGATATTTCTGAAAACAGTCATTCTTGTAATTTTTGATGAGTTTGGTTAACTTTCTAATAGCGTCATTTAATTTGCGTTTGTCATCCGGGGTTCTAAGGGTCTGCCATGCTCTTTTAGTCTACGTTTTTCTGCTATTTTTTTAAATATGTAATGGGAATATTCACGTTTGCTGATAGAAGTCTTAGTTGGTGTGGAGGAGCGGATGGCGTTTATTCTGCACATGTTTAAGTATTTCGTGGCTACTTCGATATCTTCATTGGTTTTTAGTGGAATTAAGGCTGAAGTTGAGTGATTAAAGACTTCTTTAAAGAGCAGCCAGTTGGTGAGTTGGTTATGAATAAAACTATTAGGTGTATTCTCGATAATCGTTGAACTGACTGTTGCTATCTCGGGGGAATGATCAGAAGAGAGATCCGCCGAGGAGTTGATTTGGACGTATCTTGGCGAGATATTTTTCGTTATGAAGAAGTCAAGTAAATCGGGAATTTTATTAGTGTCAGTGGGCCAATAAGTGTGTTCATATGTGGTGAGGTAGTTGAGATTGTTGGTGATTATGCTATTTAAGAGATTTTTGCCTCTTACTGTGACCAGTCTGCTGCCCCATTGGGTATGTTTGGCGTTATAGTCTCCTCCAGTTATGAATCTATTGTCCAGAGCGTCAAGAAAGTTAACAAAGTCTTCTTTGGCGATGGAGTGTCTGGGAGGGCAATATACTGCTGAAGCGGTGATTGTACCATGGCAGTCTTCTATCGCTACGTTTGTTGCTTGGAGGCAGTCTTTCTGGAATGATGGAAGTTCGTAATGCTTAATGCTGGATTTGATAATGATTCCGGTGCCGCCGTGGGCCTTTCCACTGGGATGTTGGGTATGATAGAAATTATAACCGTTTACTTTGAAATAATTTTTGTCGGTGAAGTGGGTTGCAGATACGAGCATTACGTCGATTTTCTGTTGTTTTAGGAAGAGTTCTAGTTCGATTTTGTGTTGAGCTAGACCGTTGGCATTTCAAAGAGCTGTGCGTCTTGGTTTTATTTTGCGTCGGGGCGTATTATTTTATCCATGATGAGTGTTAATAGCGATAGCAAGTTGTTTATTTGTTCGGATTTATTTTCTATTAATTCTTCAAGTCTGTTAAAGTTGAAGTTTTCCGTGTCTTGTGAACCGGGAGCGCTAATTTGTTGTTCAGCACTATGGATTATCGGTCTGCTTTGTTCTCCTTGAACTACCTGTGTATAGGATATTGGAGGAGTAGATAGTTTTTGCGGGCTGTGTTGGAATCGTGACGCTCTTAACTCTGGGTTTGGGGTACTTGTTGTTAGATAAGGTCTTGTAGGCAGGGCATCCTTTGTAGTTCACAGGGTGGTTTCCTTGACATTGGATAGATTTCGCAGGAGTTTCAGCTGATTTAGTGCATTGATCTGTAGAGTGAGGACCTGCGTATTTGACGCAGCATTTGCAATATTTTTGCGTGTGGCCGTATCTTTAGCACCTTTTACACTGATCTATTTCTTTTTTTTTTTTTTTTTTTGTAAAAGGTGGTTCGAATTTTATAACCGAGTTCATTAATCGGTTAATGTTGCAGATTTCTTTGTTGTTTGAATTTTGCTTTAAATCAACAAAGAATAAGGATAGAGGGTTTTTTGTGACTCTGTGTCTTATATTGCTGATATTGGTAACTTCATGGCCAAGATTTTGGAGTTCGTATTTCAGTTCATCTAAGTTAGCAGAGTGATGAATGTTGCGTAGAACCACTCGAAAGAGTCTTTCTTGTTTTAGTTGATAAGTGTGGAATTTGGCATTCAGGGTTTTTAGCTGTTTTGTTATTTTCCTATAGGAGTCTGGATTAGTTGGCAGTATTTTAACCTGATTGTTTTTAGTTTTTAGTTAATAATCTTCTTTGTTGATATCTTTCTCGATGGACTTTATCATAGTTTGGATGTCGATAACATCATCAGTAAAGATTGGTGGAGAAGGGGGATTTTTTTGTGTGTGTTGAATTGTTGGTGCTTCAACTATGTCCATAGAATTGTCTGTAGATTCTAATATTGCGAATCTGTTGTGAGTGGTAATGTGTCTTGATGTCAGTACGTTCTGATTAGTGTTTGCATCTTTTTTGATTGAATCAAGCTTGCGTTTTTTGATGCAGTTGGTGTGGTTTTGAAGGTGGATGATATTATCATTATTGTTTTGCTACGGAGGAGGTAGAACGGTGCGGTTGTGGTTTTGTTCGTGAGGGCTTGTTATAGTTACTCGGACCATCTTCGAGCTAGTTAATTCAAATTGAAATAACTATTCGTGAGGCTATGATTTGTTAGAGATTGGGAAAGATGGATTTTCCATGAGTAGTTTATAAAACACTTGGTTTGTTTCTGATTTTCACTCACTTTCGACAGAGCGTCGTCACTTATTGTGAACTTCACTGGGCACTAGAAACACGTGTGCACGCTTCGGCAGTCGAAAGAAAACTGGAACAATGCATATGAGCGAGGATTGAACGATAATCGGATTGATCAGTGTCCTCATTTTTCCTTTGTAATATCTTTTAATAGCGGTTGCCAACACATGTCAGATCTATATGTTTAAGGGATCGTTTTTTCATTTTCGAAGTAGTTTCAGGTTAGTAAAAGAAAGAAAGAAATATTGAAATGTTTGTGCGTTATAGAGATTGTTTGCAGATCGCCGTGATGTTTTTGTAGAAGCAATAGATAAGCAGACGCACCATTCGGATACAAAGTTGCTATGGGCTTGTGTATTGAGGCAAGATTCAATGTAGTAGTAGCAGCAATTATTTGACTAAATATCTCGGAAACTAAGGCCGAGCGGCTGTTTTATGTATAGGAAAATCTTTCTGGGAATGTTGAATTTTACAACAAATTTAAATATTATCAAAATCGGCAGTACAGCCTTGCTTATGAATATTTACAGAATATCGGTGTATCTTACAAAGCTGCAAATTTTTCTAATTTGTTTGTGTAAGCAACACCATACGTCATTCTTCATTTTATAATCCATTATTAATTGTATATTCCATTTTTGTTTCTCTAGTTCAACAATATAAGAAAAATGTTTTCGGCCGGAGAACGCTTTCCGTACGTTACTTTACATACAGTATGATAATTATGCTATAAAATGTCGTTACTTATACCAACTTATACTTACAAATACAGGATAAATTACTCTGTTCTAGACTCTATGTTTTTTTACTTCCTCATTAATATATAAATGATAGTAATGACAAAATTTAATATGCATATTTATATCATTAACCTGCATGTTACGACCGGTCGGGGAGAGACGCGGTCGCGAGGAGAACGCGTCAGCGAGAGGCATAAATTCTCGCTACGATTCGCATAATCGACGCCGCGAATTAGTCGTTCCCCTGTTTCGGTTAAGATAACAGAGGTAGTTCAATGAATTTAATACTGTGTTAGCAGGTTAATATAGCTTGTGTATTTAACAATAAATTATGTAATAATAAAGACGTCACAAATTATTTAGCGATGAATACAGTTAATGCGTTACAGAAATTCAACCCGACTACGATATCTCTCAATGAATTCGTTAGACTAAGCGACTTTAATTTTAATCGTCAGACCTCTCGATGTATGCCGTTTGAATCTTCAAATGAGACTGATTGCCCTTAGATCATTTCTTTGTCTTCTCGGAGAGACGACCCCCACTATGCTCGGGTCGCGCTACTGTTCGCGCCTGTGATCACGTATGCCACCTTCTTTGTGTGTATGAAATAACGGTCCAAAATCGACGTTTCTAGAACTCGCTGCTTGGTGACAATTATGCGCTCGTCGATACATTGTATATTTTTCGTCGGGCAGATAAGACGATCTGTCTGCGACGGTGTAGGGCCACGAGCGACGATTAGAAATACGGCCTATACTAAGCCTTGTAGCGTAACACTGCACATACACATATGATGTAGCTAACGTTAGAAAACGTACAACATTTATGACGTAGAAGGTCAGTAATATTCCGTGTAGAAATCTGAGAACTAATTAAGTTTGTGTTACAGTAGAATTAAATTCTAAGTTTATTAAGTGAATACATGCATTTAAAGAGATATTGTATCCTGCAACCGTACGAACGTCAAACAAATCGCAAACATTTTTTAATTTATTTGCGTAAACAAGAAATGCCATCAATATGGAGGAATGGAAAACAAACTATTTTCCTTATATCGTAATTACGTTGTATATTCGACCGTGATTTTTTAGAAGGTAACAAATTTCTGCATAGATGTGGCAATTGATCCAAGTGAGTGTCACGTAAAAAATAACTCTCGCGATGATATGTATAAAAACTTTATTTCTCAGGAGTGCTCGAGTACCAATATTACAATGCTCCAGTAGCGTTTCGCGATTCAGACTGACTTGACTGTCATTATTCGGAGTCTGAATACTAGGTGAGAACAATGGTAATGATGGAGGGGATATTATTCTGGGAAGTTCCTTATCAGGGTGGGAAGGTATCCTATGTCCAGTGGATATCTTAGAGGTGGTCGGCTAAGGTGACGTAAAAGAATTTGGGTTTACATGAGCATCATGTGAGCAGTATGTTGAATATACAGAGTAGGACATTGAAATAGTGTTGGAGCTTGAACTGACTAATGTAGCAGAGACCGCGTGCAAACCGGGAATGGAAAAAGTGGATTAAGAAAAAGAGTGTGATCAGAGTGAGTTGCGAATTCTCAACTAATTGGCGATCTGTCAGATTGCAGCTGATCAATCGGGTTGCACTTGTAGTATGGTTGGTTTATTTATTCGCACGTCTTAGTATACACGAAGAGAATCACTAACAAGTTAAGATACAGAAGAATTATGTTTAGTTAATATGGTTTAGTATAACACGAAGAGTGTGACGCTCTGATGAAGACTATTTTAAGACTGCCTCAAGAAGTCTCGCCTGGTTCTTAAATACTAACCCTCTGTCCTAGGGTTTCCCTTCTTACCATGATTTTTATGGATTGGGAATCTCTTCCTTCCAATCTTGTAATTGTATAGTCTCGTGGGCGCATATTCTTTGATGTTGCTAATTGATACCTCATGTTTACTTTAGACTTACAGTCTGTCACACAAGAGCGTGTCTGCGATATCTGCGAAACCTGACACCTAATCAGAATGAGATAAAAAGAATGTAAACAAACGAAAACTTCTCTAATACGCGTTGCTGAATACCTTTCAGTTTCATTTGAAACAGTGAAAGGAACAGAGCTTTTTAATATGAGTGCCGCGTACGCGAAACGTCGAAAATCGTCTGGCATGGGCGAATGAAAACAGAGATCGTGATTGGAGTAATATAATATTCACTGATGAATCTTCGTTTTGGGCATGGTGTCCTATTAGGCAAGCTGAGAGGAAGACGTATCACAAAAATAAGAACACTTGTACATCACATTCGAAAGATATGGAGGTCGTTACCAGAATCCTACGCTCAAAAATTAGTCGAGAGTATGCCGAAACGATGTCAAGCTATAATCGCTAATGGAGGAGATTGGACACCCTACTAAGTAATAGCGTATTAGTGTTTTAGATGTAGATTCAATTCATATAAATTTTTTTACAAATATATAAATATTTACAGAAATATCGCAGACACGCTCTTGTGTGACAGACTGTAACTCATCGGACAGTTAAGGTGTTTATTAGTCTCTTGATGAGGTCCGCATTGTAAGGTTTACAACTTGGGAAGTAGAAAATTCGGACTTTCCCGAATAAGGCAGATGTGCCGTCCAAGTCATAAGCGGACGGAACGCTCCAAATTCCGAATAGAGTATGTACAGAGAATGTCTGAACAATGTGCAAATAAGGACGTGTAGCTATCTTGGCTTACGTACAATTGTTATTTCAATTTACTCAATACATTTATACTATTTCTTTTACACATCGATTAATTAATCGCATCCAATGTGAATCCTGTAATATCTCCATTATTTTTGTTTTTATGGAAAAATGTTCCGGGAAAAGTTAATTGCAATAATTAAAAATATATAATAATATCGATATTCATGTTTACATAATTATTCTGTATGTATCAAAACTATTTTACTTAAATAGTTAGATATATAATGTTCTTTCGTCCAGTCGCGGAGAGACGCGATCGCGTTGAAGCGCGTCAACGGGAGTCGTAAATTCCCGTTACGATTATAACAATTGACACCACGTACAGGTCGATCCCCTTATTTCTTGTGGGATAATAGGGGTATTTGTTGGGGAATAAAACTGTAGTCTACAGTCTTATAATTTTTATATTTTTAACAACTTATTACACTTGAGGTTCCGTCGTGTCGGAAGATATAATTGATACAGGTGATGAAGAATAATACACTTGATAGATGAATAGTAGTAATAAAGAATAGATTAAGAAAATATCACTTTGATCGTAGCGAGGACTATGTTTTAAGTTGACTACGCGAAGCTTATATGAACAGTCGTGTTGAATGCATGACGTTTAGTAGAACAGTGAGGACCCGTCTCGTTCAATTACGGAGGAAAGCTCGGTATGGATGTCCTTTTTAATGGGGAATACCTGCTGTTTTTAATGGACAAACAGCCGCTTTCTCCGTAAGTTATAAGAGCGTGTAATAAACCTAAGGACTGTTTTAAGGACTATCCATAAACCGAAAATACTTATGTGAATAGAAATTAAACTAAAAAGATTCGGTTTATGGTGGTTCCTTAGGTTTATTGAAGGCGAGTATAACGGTATGTCGACCTCGGCGGTCGGACCATGAGGGCCGTCGCACGGACCATCTTACGCGACGTAACATCCTCCCCCCGTTGAGAGTGTACCGATCGAATTCTGTATGCGGGTTTAGGAACGTATTTTCTCCACCGCACTCGCTCTTAGTGGTTGTTCAGATTTGTCTGAATCTGATTGACAGGGTAAGGGAACCAGTCGTTTAATGCCGCGATCCAAGATAGTCGCTGCCGTCTGTACTGTGGCTGTCCGGATGATTCCATCGGCTCCAGGATGGACTTTGATTACTCGGCCTAGGGCCCAGTGCATGGAGGGAACATTATCCTCCCTGATTATTACGATGGTACCTTCGCGAATATCATGAGTGACTTTGCTCCATTTATTACGTTTGGTTAACTCGGTGATATACTCTCGATACCATCTGCTCCAAAAGTGTTGTTTCAATTGGTTGATGCGCTGCCAGCTGGACAATCGGTTTGGTGGAACGGTCCTGAAGCCCCGTTCTTATAGACTTGTTAAGGTATCACCTATTAGAAAATAGCCGGGAGTGAGGACAGGAGGATCATTGGGATCGGATGAAATTGGGGTAAGAGGACGGGAGTTCAGGATGGCTTCTATCTCGACGACAAGTGTATTGAGATGTTCGAAGGTTAAAAGTTCCGTGCTGATGACGCGGATGAGATGGCGTTTGAAGGATTTCACCGCTGCTTCTCATAAGCCCCCAAAATGCGGTGAATTGGGCGGGTTAAAACGCAGTCGTATCTGTCGACAAAAACATCATACCCTACTCCATCAAGATAAAACCAAAGTCAGTGCTCAAGTGTTTAACACGCGAACATCGAGCGGTGGGTCGCCGACCGGTCGGTCGTTGGGCGGTCGGTCATCGAGCGGTCGGTCGTCGAGCGATCGGTCATCGACCAGGCATTCTCCGCGTGACCGATCTACTGGAGGACGATCACCGACCGGATCATCAACACCTCATCATGCACACCGTTCAAAACGTACTAGAGAATCTACGCGGAAATCTTCCTCGTCATCCCCAAGAAGTCGAAGGTCTACTCATCAACACGAACCGCGGTCAACGCGAAACAATTCAACCGGATCAAACGGATCGGCCAATATGCAGCGATCCAAGAAGAAGCGACGTAACATGTAGATTGTATAGAAAGTTTCGGGATCCTTCAAAAGCTTCAAATATCAAATAAAATCGCTGTAATTCTTCAAAGACAATTTTTAACTTTTGCGCTAAAACACACGGAACTGAGATTACTTCGATAATATCGGCTTGTTGCAATTACTAGATATTTTAATTTCTTTTTTTTTTTTTTTAATAGGTGTGTAGTAACAATTACGTAACAATTTGGATAAAATGATTCCCGTAATCAGCTTCCGATATTTGCGAAAACAATATGTGGCGGATGATGGAAGTATTCGAATAAATAGAATAATAAGGAATCGAATAGACCGCTCTAAAATAACTTGATAATCGCTCGCGCTAGACTATTCATTACTGATTACTTAATCACTTACCTTCTGACTCGCCCGCAATCGTGTCCACTTATTTGTATTGGTCGTGGGGGAGTCGAAAGATTCAAATTCGTCTTGGAACGACGGTTGTCCTCATTGCGACATTGTTTTTTGCTAGGCGATATTCTCGCGCTAGTTTCGTGTGTCGAGGCGGTATCCTTGATACGAGGCACAACAATAACAACAACATGAATCGCTCTCGCTTCGCCTCGACCTATGACTCATATGTCGCTATAAATACGCAGAATCTTCAGAAGATGAAGAATTACTACGTGTTCTTTCGACACTGTTAGATGATTCAAATTCGTCGGCTGATTCAATGTCGTTGTATCATCCAATTTCGCTGGTTCCATCCACGCCGCGTGGCCTTCAAGAAAATTATAATGATTTTCGTTTTGAAGCAGTAAGACGTTCGAGTTTTCGAAACTCACCTGTATCTTTCATTGACCCTGCCAGTCTTGCAGCCTCTGTTCTTCTTCGACATGATGTGTATAGAGCAGAGGTGATGCCCATGGACTTTGTCCGGTCCTAGTTGGTGTCGAGTAGCGTTATTTGTTGTCAGGTGCCACCACACTACCCCCTTACCAGTGATAACGTTACTACTTCTCTGTTGTTAGACTCGTGCAGATGTTGCGCGAAGTCTTCGATGTGGCGGTGGATGCCGTCGGTACGGGGCAGAGCGTTCCTCGTACGATCGTAGGCTTCTGTTCCTCTTCGGCATGATGTGTAGAGCAGATGTGATATGTCCATGGACTTTGCACTGGCTACATTACACTCCTGGCTCGGTCGTCGTCTCGTTTCTTGTCACCTGGATTGTGCGTCGATCGGAGGTGAGGTGTCGAGGATTTACCGTGTATAGGCCATGATAGTTGTTGTAGTCGCTGGTAGTAGATGTCGCTGCTGAGGTACTGCTGTATTTTCTTCTAATTATTGTATCGTAGAAGAAAATATCGGACTACGGGCGCCGGGATTCGAACCCGAGTCCCGAAACGTTCGTAACCTAAGGCGCCAACCTCTGCGCTATCGTCTTCCGGTACCACTCTTTATCTACTCAGTTCACAAGATCAACGCCTTAAACGACTAGCACTCACGAGCGACATCAAGACGGAGGACCGATTTCGGAGTGAAATGAGTATTCTCTTACGAGGAGAATCCGACGTGTTAGTCAGAAAGTCCATCGGAGGGCCCTGAAATTAAACGACGCAGGCCATCAGACCTCCGGATTAGGTGCCGTCACTATGAGCACTACGGACATAAAGTGACGGAGTGCCGCAAGAGAATAAAGATGGAGCCGGAGGATGATATACGAAACCCAGAGGAAAACCGATCAGCCGCATCAGCCTTGAGATTTTTTGGCAAAAGAACGACTGATATAATACTAATGCGAGGAACTTGTATTAAACCTACATCTCAAATTTTGTCCATTGTATTCATGTGTTTACATTGGAGATAAATTGTCATGTTATTTCCGATAGTGACTTAAAGTAGGATATCATGATTGGTCGTGAAATTTTAAGTCAAGGTTTTGACGTAAGATTACACAAAATAGCCTCGCTATGTGTAAAACAAAAATTATTTAGTGTCCGTAATGAAACCGCTGAAACGAGAGCGATGTTAATGAAGTTAACACTGATGTAATTGGTAACGATAAAAGTCGATGAAATTCTGTTCTCAAAAAAAAAAAAATTCAAAGATTCATTCATTACTGGTTTTTCGCGTAAATACGGGCCAGTTAGAAATACGGTTAATTGATCCTAACGTCACCGTATAAAGAAGTCCTTATAGACTTAGCGAGGAAGAACGAAGAATAGCACGTCAGCGAATAAGCAAACTAATTGAAGCAATAATCATAAGGCCTAGTTGTATTTTCTTCCAGTCACGGGGAGACGCGATCGCGATAATGCGCGTCAACGGGAATCGTAAATTCCCGTTACGATGACGAACAGGTCGATCCCCTTATTTCTTATGGGATAATAGGGAAGTTTGATGTGGAATAAAACTGTAATCAACCGTTATATAATATTTATATCTTTAACAACTTCTTACACTTAAATATCACGTCATTTCGCAATGTATTTTTGATGTATATGATTGATAATTGCATTTGAGTCGTAGAAGCAGACTGTCCTAAGACTGTAGAAACAATTAAGTGGAATGATATAATGTTATAGGATCAGGAGTTGACTGACTTCATGAGATGACTGACTCTCCCTCTCATGCCATTATGAAGGAAAGCTCGGTATGAGTGTGTTATTCTAAGGAAGAAAGAGGATTCGTTGCTGACACTTTTCGTCAGTAAAAGTGAGGGTACCGATCTGTGATGCCCATTGGTTCTAGTCAACATCACTGAATGATGATAAGAGGAGGAAACCTCCTACCATCGTACCTAATGGGTGTCATTGTTCCTGGGAAAAACCAGTTTTTCCGTTATAAATGAAGAATGGAATAAAACTAAATTGGATCTAAAATTCAAGGATCCATTTGTAATAGCAGAGGTTCTAGAGGGAGATAGATACACTCTAAAAACGTTAGATGGGAAAAGATCCTATAAATACAGTCATGATAGACTGAAGAAAATGCCAGATAGTTGTATTCCTGTTGAATTGGATGTCTGTACTGATGGATAGAACAGTGACCATGACGATATGAGTACCCTGATCTCGGAAGATCATTAGCACGATTGACGGAGTGAGTTCAGATGCGTCTGTGAGCGACAATGTAACGAATCTCGGTGAGACCTTGTGATGCAGCTCACATGCGTTTGGGAGCGACAATGTAACAAAGCTCAGTGAGACTGTGGAACGAAACTCTGTGTGGTCGTGCGATCTAGAAAAACGAAATTCATTTGGGTACGAACTCGAGAATGGTCCACCATGTCGTTATGATCGGACTGGTAATCCACAGGATGTAACTAGCACTTTGAATACTAATCGCAATGTTACTAATTCTTGTTTTCTTTTATTTGTTGTTAAGAATTGGAAAAATGAAAGAAACCATAAAACTAAAGAATTGTTCAAAATTGGCACTTTATACGTTTGTTCAAGTTTGCATAACGAGATTGCGATATTAATTACATTACGTTACGTAGATATTAGTCTATGTTCATTACTTACTTTCGGTGAAACTGTAGAAAGACTGATTAAACAACGATTTCGATGATTTTTGCGTATGTCGTGCAAATCGATATTTTAAACAATGTTTTCCTATGCATACAAGAACTGAAATTGCTTAATTTCCGAGATACTCGCGAAAAACTGCCGGTATTGCTTGAGTGAATTCTGCCTATAGTTGTGCGTCCGTGTAACATATGCGTCGGTTGCTATCGGATACAATGCTCTAACTTGAATCTAACTCTTATATCTTGTTCATAGTATATGTAGGTATAATGGAGCGGATGAGTTTTACGGGAGATTAAAATATTTTTTAACTGCTTGGTAAAAGGAGACGTCCGCTTAAACTCGCTGGTTAAACTTTCTTGTCTTCACGCAAACATTCGCTACAAACACATACACACATTCCTTTTGGTCTAAATCTACATATCTCGCAAAAACTACGCGTGGACACCAGCCTGCCATTGCGTGCTGACTTTGAAAATAAACAGAAAACTATTGACATCGCCGATAGTTCTGTTACCTTAAGCTTTGAGCTCGAGAGGAGACTCTCACTCGTTACGGCATTCCGTGCTGCAACTCCAGTGACGAGTGACAGGCGGCAATCCCTGTTTATCCGTTTGAGTCCTAGTTTATCCTTACTTTATCTCTACATCCAATTGTATGCAATTGTACGCAATGATAGGAGCACAAAGCCTTTCGTTTAGTCGCTATCTCACCTCACTTGTAGTTCGAAACAAACTGCAGAACAGACGAACAAAAGCACGAGCGAATCTCAAATGGACGGTTCTGTGAGTACTGTATGATAGCAAACTTTCAAGCTGCTCTCAAATTTTTCTTTTTTTTTTATTATTTAATTTGTACTTTATAATTTGTCCAGCTGCATTTGGTAAATTTTTTTAACAAACTTTCAAATGGATACACAATTTCAGAGCACCTTCGAGAGCAAATGTCACAAAAAACCCTCAAGCTGGAATAAAGATGCTCCAGAAAGAACCAGCCACAGAGCAGAGAAGACGATGAACCTTCTGGTAAAGGGACTATGAACCTCGGTACTTACTTCAGAATTGTCAGAAAACTACGAGTGTCGTGACAAGTTATTATTTACAAGTGCATGATTCACAAATTATTATGTGTGAAATTTCAAAACATCGGATAGATTTGAATGCAGAGCTCGAGAAAAGGAATTTTTAAATAAATGAGAAAGAAGAGTTCGAAAATAAATTTCCAAAATTGACGGAATATTTTTCAGTAAATATTTTTTAATCGATAAAGCAGAAACAGAAAAATATTCAAACCGTATATCGCTGCTTGGCATTGATAGTGGTGCAATTCGCAAAAAGATAAATTTTAGAGAGGTTTTTGAAAATTTACGAAGAGATTTTGAACGGGTCGTTTCAATAACATTATAAGACTGACTAAACACAAGATATACCATTATTCGCGAAAGCAGTATGACCTTCCACTTATCGTGTCGCAAACAACGGAAGATATGAAAATATTGTTGTAAAACTAAGGCCAGGGCGATACGCAATAATTTTGTTCTGTGACGCAAAACTGACGGAATTTTAAATTTACCGTTTTATATAATAGAAAGAAAAGCATAATGTAGATTTGCTATTCAATAAAAGCAAATTCGAAAATCTTTTTAGTTGTGCCACTATCAATGCCAAGCAGCGATATAAGAAATCTAAAAATCTTGATAATATTATTACTTTCAATGAAAGTAAAACTGTGTTCGTTTAGCGGTTCCGTTCTACCGAATGGCGGACAAGACATCGTGAGTTGTGCTTCTATATTGCAAATGAAATACTGTTGAAGTGGACGCCACTTCCAAGAAAACTCTACATCTGGTCTTTAGTTTTCTCAAGCACTAAAGCCATCGATACCGCATAGACAAAAGACTGGAAGACAAACCAAAAACGGTACACGTGCAACGTTGGCTTCAGGGTTTTTCAGTTATAGAGTAACTGCTAGCGTGCGGATCTGGACCAGCTCCTATATATTGTATTCCTTCTTTGTATTTACACTTCAGCTTAAAATATATATTTTTTCCATCTTACAATTTATCCACGCGTCTCTTTGCATTCCTATACACCTAATAACCTCAACAGATTCATAGCTGGAGGAGACTGTAACGCCAAACATAACCAATGGGGCAACAGGCTGGTCACAGTAAGAGGCAAAAATCTCTTAAATAGCATAATCACCAACAATCTCAACTACCTCACCACATATGAACCCACTTATTGGCCCACTGACACTAATAAAATTCCCGACTTATTTGACTTCTTTATAAGAAAAAATATTTCGCCAAGATACGTCCAAGTCAACTCCTCGGTGGATCTCTCTTCTGATCATTCCCCGGTGATAGCAACAGCCAGTTCAACCAACACACCAACTGGCAGCTCTTTAGAGAAGTCTTTAATCACTCAACTTCAGCCTTAATTCCACTAAAAACCAATGAAGATTTCGAAGCACCCACAAAATACTTAAACATGTGCAGAATAAACGCCATCCGCTCCTCCACACCAACTAAAACTTCTATCAGCAAACGTGAATATTCCCATTACATATTAAAAAAAATAGCAGAAAAACGTAGACTAAAAGAGCATGGCAGACCCTTAGAACCCCGGATGACAAACGCAAATTAAACGACGCTATTAGAAAGTTAACCAAACTCATCAAAAATTACAAGAATGACTGTTTTCAGAAATATCTCTCCAATTTATCCCCCGCAGCTGACTCCAACTTCTCACTATGGAAGGCTTCCAAGAAACTCACGCCCCCCCCGCAAATAATCCGCTCCAATCCGCCGTCCGCAAGGTGGATGGGCGCGTAGCCCTATAGAAAAAGCCAACCTATTTGCTAATTATTTGTCTAACGTATCCAAACCCCATTCTTCCAAAACTGCCGCCGTTATTACTGAATACCTGCATTCTCCCTTCCAAATGTCTCCTCCTATTGTACCTTTCACTTCTGCAGAGACTATAGAATCAATCAGTCGCCTAAATCCCAAGAAAGCAGCGGGGCATGACCTAATATGCAATAAAGCAATCAAGAAACTTCCCATAAAAAGGATTACACTCATCACATCGATTTTTAACGCAATTCTTTGCCTTGAATACTTTCCTAAGGCATGGGAAATTTCACTGATTGCTCTCATTCCTAAACCCGGAAAACCAATATATGAAACTAGCACCTATCGCCCAATTAGTCTCCTACCTACCCTGTCAATACTATTCGAGAAGATGTTAACGAATCGACTTCTTCCACTCCTAGACGATTTGAAAACACTCCGAGATCATCAATTCGGTTTTCGGAAACAACATTCAACAGTAGAGCAAATCCATCGCATAGCACATTATCAGTCAAAACCTTGAAAAGAAACCATATTGCTCAGCGGTATTCCTAGACATCCAACAGGCATTCGACAAAGTTTGGCATGAAGGGCTACTATACAAACTTAAGGAAATCCTACCTCACACCTACTAATCCATCCTAAGGTCCTACCTAACCAATAGGCAATTCATGGTTAAATACTTAGATACTACTACCACAACATTCCCAATAGAAGCTGGCATACCCCAAGGTAGTGTCCTCGGATCCCTGCTGTTCTCCATCTACACTGCCGATTTACCAATATCAACAGAGATAACAATAGCAACATTTGCTGACGACACAGCGCTATTAGCTTCCAACGCTGACCCGACAATTGCTTCATCTACTCTCCAGCGATGTCTAGACTCTATGGAAAAGTGGTTTCATAAATGGGGATTCAAAATCAACGAAAAAAAATCCACACACGTAACCTCCACGCTCCGAAAACAAACCTGCCCCCAGGTCACCATCAACGACACAACAATTCCTAGCAAAGACACAGTCAAATACCTGGGCATGACACTGGACAGGAGATTAACTTGGAAAAATCACATCACAGACAAAACGAAACAACTCAAAGACAAACTTAAAAAACTTTATTGGTTCACTGGCCGACGCTCCAACCTAAGCACACAGAACAAAATTACCCTCTATATGACCCTAATAAAACCTGTCTGGACCTATGAAATCCAACTATGGGGAACAGCAAGCAACTCCAACATCGAAATACTTCAACTCTTCCAATCGAAAACCCTAAGATTCATATTGAATGCACCCTGGTATGTCACGAACGATGTAATACATCGCGACCTCAAGATACGTACAGTCAAAGAGGAAACAGCTAAATATAGCACCAGATACAATAAAAGAGTCAACAAACATCGAAACCCCTTAATTACTGGATTACTCGATACGTCGGACCAAATCCGCAGGCTGAAGAGACACTACCTGTTAGATTTAACTAGTTATTTATTTTATGTAATTTTACATATTCATATTACTTACTTATAAATTATACGTATCTATAATAAGTATTAACTTATTATAAATAACTTAGCCATGTCACAGCGCCACGCCAGAGAAAATTACTAAAAATTCTCAATGCGAGAATTGATTGTAAATTTTAATAAATAAAAAAAAATGAACATATTATGAAAATTATATAAGAAAATATAAATAAGACAATGCGAAATATCATGCAAAACATATCGTGCAGCGAATAAATGATTCATCATTTATAATATTTCATATTTTATTTTCTTTGTAAAATATTTATTATGTTTCGACGTACTCAATTCTTTAAAAGTTTTATATTAAATTGTTATTTTTCCATAACTTTATAATTTGATTCCTCTAATGTTTGAAATTGACTGACTCCTGCGAAATTCTTTTGACTAAATTTATAATTTAATTTTCATAATTTATAGCTTATATATTTTTACCTATTTATTATATAATTTATTAAATATTCTATAATTTGTATAAATATTAAATCATAGCTTGAATATTTTTAGAAAAATAAAAGTTTCAATGTATTTAATTGTGTCAACCGAAGCACTATCGTGTGCAACAAATCAATCTTTTCGTACAACATGATTAATATGCTTTTCTAATCCTCAACATATTAAATTCATATACATATATATGATATATTTGATATATGTTCCCGTTTCAAGTTTATCACAAGAAGTTTCTGTTTTCTTAAGTTAAGATTACAATAAGTATCTTGAATCTATTCTTCTATCTTAATAGTGGAAATACGTAATCGAAGAAGTAGTGTGCAATACATTATAATATGCTCAAATATAGTAGGGCCTGCTAAGAGAACCCGCATCATAGCTAACTTGATCCTTCTGGTACTTTATTTCGAGTTTCAGTTATCGTCTGTTAGATTAATTAGTTCTATGTGTTCTATCAGCCTTCTCTTCCCTTTGTACCTACTTATAGCTTATTAGCTCAGTGCCTCACCCGCAGGCACAAAATCTAATTGATTTTCAGCAAGCATGCTTGTTCGAAAGTCTTATCACTTCACGGAAAATTATAAGCGACTTCAATATGCATTGTCATTCGCCGCTCGCTCATGAAGTAAATCTAAGAAACGGCAATTCTGGTGTAGTTTCCTTCAAGTATCACCATCTCGAGAATATTTCTATTAGAGCGTGTACATATTTCGTGAAATTTTTTATATCTAAATTTACTATAGCAACGCAGTGCCACGTTTGATTACTTAGTCTAAAAACTAAACGTTTCACAAAACGGTCTGTGTTTAAAATTTGGCAGCACTCCCACTTCACAAAAACGTTCTCGATATCCAGAACAATGTACTCCATGTATTTTAAGGGAGTTTCTTCGAGACGGTTGTTCCAATAGATTCAAATCTTAAAAAGAATATCTTATAAGATTTTGAAATCCGTGTCAAAAATGCATTTATGAGCAGTTGCAATTTTCTTACAGGAATAACTTCATAAAGGCTTTTAGTCTTGGGTGAAAACACTACATGCTTTCATTTAAACTCTTTTGATTGAGTGTCTTCAGATCTTCCATTGTATGATGCCAAACAGTTCAGAAAGGATGAAGCGTTAGATACTTTCATTACTGAATTATTAACTTTTAACTAGTATTAAATAGTTTTTATAATTTTTACTTATATTATTTCTGACATAACATCACTATTGGCTATAAAATTTGAGTAAGCTCCACTTTTATGCTTTAGAGAGAAAAGCAGATGTTGACAGTGCGTATGGCTGCACTGTATTGTATTGATGATATTGTCACCTATTCTGTGACTATGATTGGCTCTCAATGATACAAAGAGTGCGTTGCCGAAACGGAGAAGCTTCGTGCTGATGATCTGAAGATCTCGGAATTGAAGATCCAATTACGCGAATCGTCTTCTTCTTTGCAGCAAAATGCAAATGCATCTGCAGGAATTCATGCGTTTATATGCAGGATGTCTTTCCAGACAATTCATTTGATTATTTTGATTTCGATCTACATTTTGTAGATACTATACGTATTTTTTTCTTATTATCTATTTGTTTAAATTTTACAATATGTCCCGAAAGACATTTGGTAAAATATTATAGCTTAAAGAATAAAAATATAGCATGTGGATGGTTAGCCCCAGCAGGGTTCCATCCAGGTTGTTTATTGTATTTCTATTGTGAGGTCTGCGTCTGTGAGGTCAAGTCTTTCTTTATACTTTTTTGCGTATCTAGCGATTTCCTCTTTGACTGTTGGAATTTCTAGATCTTTTCGTAGGTCTTCATTTCTGACGTACCATGGAGCGTTATCTATTGTTCTTAAAATTTTTGCTTGCTTTGTCTCTATTTTATTTATGTGACTCATTGCTGCCGTCCCCCACAGTGGGACTCCGTTTGTCCAGATTGGTTTGATTATTGTTTTGTATATATTTAGT
This sequence comes from Bombus campestris, assembly GCA_905333015.3. NCBI lineage: Eukaryota > Metazoa > Arthropoda > Insecta > Hymenoptera > Apidae > Bombus > Bombus campestris. The sequence continues at coordinate 6,376,790 of HG995147.1, read as the reverse complement.
TTATTCGTTGTGCTTAATTTAGATTTTCTATTGGTTAACCAGTACATCTTTTTCCTTATTTCACGTATTCTATTTATTATTGATTTTATGTGATGCTTCCATGTGAGGTGTGTGTCTAAATGTATTCCTAGATATTTGACTTGCTTTGTATGTGCTATGTGGGCGCCGTTCAGTTGGATATCTGGTGTTATTCCTTTTCTAAGTGCAAATGTCATGTGGTTGCACTTACTGGTGTTCGCTTTTATTTGTTTTCTTTGCAGCCACTTTTCTATTTTCGTAATGTGTTCTTGTAGTAGTGCGGCAGCCGTTTCTGAATTTGTGTGCCTCACTAGTATGGCCGTATCGTCCGTGAACGTAAGTATTTTACTGATAACAGTTGTTGGTATGTCTGCCGTGTATAATGTGTACAGTATTGGTCTTAGGACGCTTCCCTGCGGTACTGCTGCCTTGATATTCTTGATTTCTGAATATGCATCCTCTATTTTTACTGTAAAGGTTCTATTGTTTAAGTAAGATCAGAGTAATTTGTAGATTTGTTTTGGAAATTGCTTTTTGATTGTTTGAAGAAGTTGTTCGTGGTTAACTTTGTCGAAAGATACTATACGTATGTAAATGCAGATTGTCCTTGCGTATTCACTACGAAGTATTACAAAGTAGGTGAATTACGGATTGTCCCAATCATCTATAAGGACAAACTATTTCGTTGTAATGGTTGGCACAAAAAGAGAGGGTAATTGAATCTATTTCAAAACATAATAACAATGTGTATATGTTAATTGTATTCTTGTAAAGTTGAACGAATCTATAAATTATCACATTATCTGGAAAATGAAGCGCAATGCAGCACAGATTCACTTGGATAACATTTCCGGCAAATCCCGGATGATGACTTGTGATTTGCATTCGGATTTAGTTGCCTTTTCTCGTTTAGAACACGCTTCGAGATTCTTCCTTTGTCTCATTTTGTACTGCTCATGAAGGATCCAAGAAAATGATATTCGTAGCTGTGAACTCGAGCATAACGTTACGTGATTTAGACGCTCCTTCCTTCCAACTACGATCTCACTACTGCATAATTTTATTTATTAGTATTACACAAAAAAAGTTTCATTTGTTCGTTCAGTCAAACTAAAACTTGATATTATTTCATATTGTAGTATCGTGGAAAAACCATTTGTGGAAATTCTAATGCATTACAGGTAAGGAAAAGTGAATGCGCTGACGGGTCAGGAAGGATGAGAAATTACAATGGGCCGTGTGGGCCCTGCAATATGCCCGTAGCCCTTTAGGACAATAAGTGACTGAAAAAGGTGTACGTGGCCATCATAGACCAACAACAGCTGCAAAACGGTTCCTGCTTGGTAGCCGAAGACTGTGGTATAAAAGGATGTGAAGAAAGTAAGTTAGTCGTCAGTTGTGAGTTGTGAGCTGTCGTATAGATGGCAAGTAGTACAAATTCAGATTGTCTGTAATAGCTACATTGCTACATTAAAAAATAGCTCTAATTAAATAGTAGTTCTTCTGTGTTGTAATAATAATGGAGTCTATCTATCATTGTTGCTTCATCACACTGCCAAATCTTTATGTGAAAAGAAACGTGTTAAAATTTTGGATAGTTTTTTTTTTTTTTTTACATATGAAGCATATGTTCTTTATTCGAAGTATGCAAATGTATTTGTCTGTGAAATGAAGACAACCTCATCTCAACTATCAGAAAATTGATCCATACTGCATTACATATTGCGTAGGAATAATTATTATTACATTCCAATAGAATTAGATTAGAATTAGACTGGAATCTAATTCTTTCATTAATCACGTGGTCATCCGACTTGAATACACGAGCGAAAGAATGGAATCGTTATAAATACTTCTTCTTTTTATATATCTATATTTTTTTATTTTTTATTTTAATTTTTCTAATACTGGCATCACATGGATCTTCTTCCGACTTCTGCCTCTGCAATTTCTGCAACTTCGAAATGCAAGTTCATCGTTTCTAATCTTTCTATGTTTCTGTTGCTTCTTCCTCTTGACTTCTTTTTTGTCAATAATCATTCTATCTTACAGCACTCATTTTTATTACTTGATCATCATGAGTACAAGTCCTTCAAATCGTTCAGGTTCCCCATCGCATGAGCGGATATTACTAATTCTAAACGTTATTGTGGCACACATGTACATGTAGTAAGAAACGTGGGAAGTTTTATTGACCTACCATTTTAGCAAATCCTGCTTTATTACTACCGGCGATCGCTCTCGAAATGTTGTAATGTCTATGGCAATATGATTATTTGTTCATTGCAATGGCAGAATTCTGTCAATTTCATTGTCATTTAACACTTTTTTGACTTCCGAAACTTAGTAAAAAATAAAACGATAAAAAATCGAGTAGATCTGTATTATTCTATTATTCTGCTGTTATGTTCTATTATTCTGCTTTCAAAACATTTTGGTACTAATTAGTAGGAAATATAGCAAGATTTTACTTAGATTTCCTCCTATAACTTTCATAACTTTTTTTTTTTATTTAAATTCTACTTTACAGTTTGTCCAACTGGACATTCGGTAAATTTCTCTAGGTTTTTCACAACTTGTGACGACGATATTCCGTATGTTTACGCATGATAGAAGATATATAATTTACAAAATGTAAAATTTAGGAAGAAACTCGTAAAATTTGTATAAATATTGAGTGTACTCTCATTTCTTTTTGAACTTTGCATCAAATGTAGTGTCAACTTATACTATAACTAATAAAAATAAGTAAAAAGAGTGGAAATGCAATTAAATAATGGAAAGAGTGGAATATCTATTTTAAAGACACATTTTACAGTAGACACTTTTTATTGTAAGGAATCATTTAAAATTAATTACAGGCGATTAGGATGAAATAACTACATAACTATTGTCCAGAATAATTTATATAGTGAGTTTCACATAAAGTCGGACAGTGCAGTACGAAACATATTTTAAACTTTCATCTCTAAAATATTGCGAATAAAAGTATAAGGCGAAATAAGGTTAAGAGTAAATATTGCAATGCGTACTCATTTAATCAACATAGCGTCTAACAACGATACATCGTCGTTGGTTACATGTTATTGAAAAAGTGCTGACAATGATATGAATTAAGTTTTATCTATATTTTCATTTTATTATTAAAATTTATTTATTTTATTAACAGAATTCATCTTCTCGAATTGTTTGATATTCCGAAAATAATTCCCGAACGGGATTTGTTCTGCTGCGAGTAATATTCAGAATTATTGAGTAAATTTTCTTTTAAATCATTATTTAAATAAAAACCTTTAGTTACCAATAGGCGTGAGCGTCATTAAATTTTGCTTAATTGGTCAAGAACAATGCTTACGAATGCTTAAGAAGTTAACAAACAAAGTTCTTATACATGTTCGGCCGGCAAAAAAGGACATTCACAATAACCAGAATAAACAGAATTATCAGAATTATCAGAGTAACCAGAGTAACCAGAGTAACCAAAATAACAGAATACAGCCATTCAGTGCAGCAACAACTACGGTTGCTATTGAGATAATGTTTTGAATATAATTTTTAATTTAATATAATTTTGTCTGTACAATAATGATTAAATTATAATTATCACAATAGTATTAAATTAAAGTTGTACTTAAAGTTGTAGTATAGTTATACTAAAGTTGTACTAAAGTTACAGTATAGTAATACTAAAGTTATTGTAAAGTTATACTAAATTAAAACTAGGTCACACCTTATTCTTATTTTTAAGATATTTTAAGAGAGATGTGCTATCTTTCTGACGCACAGATCTTTCGTTTTTCGGTATATATTGTATAATAAAACTCTTTCTTTGCATAATAAATGTATTTAAGCGCATTGAAATAATTTGCTGGTCTTACTATAAACGACAAAAGTTACGCAACATTGTGTCAAAAGTTAAAAGAAGGTTTACTCTTAGAGTGCGCTTTCCGGAGTGTATCAAATTTTTTAAATACCTCCTACATATTCCTTACAAGTTAGATATTCAAAAGTGGCAAGCCCAAAATGTCGAAAAAAAGAATATTGTAACCGAGAGGAAGGAAATTATTATTAGGAAGTTTCGATCGGAAACTGGAGAACATTTTCTCGAGAACATTTTCAGACACAAACTTAACCTAACATCAACAATATCGAACGATATTTCTTTTCCCCTGATAAATACTTCCAGTCAAACATCAAATGAAACAAGCATACCCTCTGATAGTGATTCAAGTAGTAATTTAGAATAAAATAAGTTGGTGTCTTTTAATATTAAGAATAACTCTTTAGTAACATATATTACGTTAATTTATTATGCCATTAAAAATCACCGTTAATGCAGTTTTTGTCACGGCTGTGGTTATGTTTAGAGTATCTGGGCAAATGCATGAATGCACACTCAACGCCTAGAAGATCACTTGAGTTCTTACCATACATAAGAGTACCATAAATTCATGATTGCAAAGGATATCGGAGGCGGATTCTTGGAGCGGGTAGGTGAGACCAGAAAGACAGATTTAATTTTTTAAATTAGAGCCAAAAGCAAAAAACCAAGCATCAAACTCACTCACTTCAGACAATTTATCAATAGTTCACCAAATAGTTCTGTCTAAATAAGTTCAACACAGGATGTCTCCTTCAGGAGGAACACTTAGAATATATTAAAAAAGAGCATTGCCTAATATGCCAAAACAGCACGGCTCTTCAGGCATTACACAACACACATTGTACAATAATCAAGCCCAGGAGCAACTGCGTAAATCTGTCAAGCGGGAAAAACATCTGACCCCAAAACATGTTAAGCTATTATAATCAATATTAAGCAATCATTTAATAATAATATTTTAATTATTAGTATTATTAAATTATCATAAATGAATACGTAAACATATAATACAGCTGTAATTGAAGCAATTCAAAGAGAGATCGAGACTCACTGCAACGTAGGAGGTATGTTTCGAGATAGTAAACCCTTATCCGTACGGGAAGTTAGAGACAGTCCGAAATATGTTGCGAAAGAATTGGATTGGTACCGGTATGACCGTGGGAGTGATTCCAAGGATTATGATAGGATTTTCCACTATCGGTTTTTGAGCTAAGGAAATGGGATGGATGGAAGTTAAAAGTGTGTCCTACTGCAGCTTTGTTAAATAACTTGCCTACCATCTGACTGGCACACGGAAGAATAATGCACTAAACACCGATATCTAAAAAATAGCGACTGTGCTTGACCGTTGTATGAATCTGCTCTAACCGAGCACATGATACGTTGCTTTTCAACATTCAACGTATCCACATAGTACAACGGGGCGCATAGCTTACGCCCCGTCCGTCTTTGCATGTAATTCAAAGTCATTACATTTATATTATTAAATTACTGTCAAAGAATATATAAACATAAAACGCACTACTATTTGAAGTAATCCGACGTGGGATGCGAAACACAGTGCTGTGCAGGAGGTGTGATTTAAGATGGTGAAACGCATATTCGTGGGAAATGTTAGGGATAGTCTGAATTATGTTACGGAAGAATTGGATTGGTCCCGGTACGACCGTGGGAGGGAATCCAAGGATTATGATAGGATTTTTCACCATCGGTTATTGAGCTAAGGAAATGGGATGGATGGAAGTTAAAAGTGTGTCCTACTGCAGCTTTGTTAAATAACTTGCCTACCATCTGACTGGCACACGGAAGAATAGGGCACTAACCACCGATATCTAAGAAATAGCGACTGTGCTTGACCGTTGTATGAATCTGCTCTAACCGAACACGTGATACGTTGCTTTTCAACATTCAACGTATCCACATAATACAACGGGGCGTATAGCTTACGCCCCGTCCGTCTTTGCATGTAATTCAAAGTCATTGCATTTATATTATTAGATTACTGTCAAAGAATATATAAACATAAAACGCACTACTATTTGAAGTAATCCGAAGTGGGAGGCGAAACACAGTGCTGTGCAGGAGGAGTGTTTCGAGATGGTGAAACGCATACTCGTGGGGAATGTTAGGGAGAGTCCGAAATATGTCGCGAAAGAATTGTATTGGTACCGGTATGACCGTGGGCGGGATTCCAAGGATTATGATAGGATTTTCCACCATCCGTTATTGAGCTAAGGAAATGGGATGGGTGGAAGATAAAAGTGTGTCCTACTGCTGCTATGTTAAATAACTTGCCTACCATCTGCCTGACATACGGAAGAATAGGGCACTAAACAGCGATATATAAAAAATAGCGACTGTGCTTGACCGTTGTATGAATCTGCTCTAACCGAGCACATGATACGTTGCTTTTCAACATTCAACGTATCCACATAGTACAACGGGGCGCATAGCTTACGCCCCATCCGTCTTTGCATGTAATTCAAAGTCATTACATTTATATTATTAAATTACTGCCAAAGAATATATAAACATAAAACACACTACTATTTGAAGTAATCCGACGTGGAAGGCGAAACACAGTGCTGTGCAGGAGGTGTGATTTGAGATGGCGAAACGCATACTCGTGGGTAATGTTAGAGAGAGTCCGAAATATGTTGCGAAAGAATTGGATTGGTACCGGTATGACCGTGGGAGTGATTCCAAGGATTATGATAGGATTTTCCATCATCCGTTATTGAGCTAGGGCAATGGGATGTGTGAAAGTTAAAAGTGTGTCCTACTGCAACTTTGTTAAATAACTTGCCTACCATCTGACTGGCACACGGAAGAATAATGCACTAAACACCGATATATAAAAAATAGCGACTGTGCTTGACCGTTGTATGAATCTGCTCTAACCGAGCACATGATACGTTGCTTTTCAACATTCAACGTATCCACATAGTACAACGGGGCGTATAGCTTACGCCCCGTCCGTCTTTGCATGTAATTCAAAGTCATTGCATTTATATTATTAAATTACTGTCAAAGAATATATAAACATAAAACGCACTACTATTTGAAGTAATCCGACGTCGGAGGCGAAACACAGTGCTGTGCAGGAGGTGTGATTTGAGATGGCGAAACGCATACTCCGGGAATGTTAGAGAGAGTCCGAAATATGTTGCGAAAGAATTGGATTGGTACCGGTATGACCGTGGGAGTGATTACTAGGATTATGATAGGATTTTCCACCATCGGTTTTTGAGCTAAGGAAATGGGATGGGTGGAAGTTAAAAGTGTGTCCTACTGCAACTTTGTTAAATAACTTGCCTACCATCTGACTGGCACACGGAAGAGTAGGGCACTAAACAGCGATATCTAAGAAATAGCGACTGTGCTTGACCGTTGTATGAATCTGCTCTAACCGAACACGTGATACGTTGCTTTTCAACATTCAACGTATCCACATAATACAACGGGGCGCATAGCTTACGCCCCGTCCGTCTTTGCATGTAATTCAAAGTCATTACATTTATATTATTAAATTACTGTCAAAGAATATATAAACATAAAACGCACTACTATTTGAAGTGATCCGACGTGGGATGCGAAACACAGTGCTGTGCAGGAGGTGTGATTTAAGTTGGTGAAACGCATATTCGTGGGAAATGTTAGGGATAGTCTGAATTATGTTACGGAAGAATTGGATTGGTCCCGGTACGACCGTGGGAGGGAATCCAAGGATTATGATAGGATTTTTCACCATCGGTTATTGAGCTAAGGAAATGGGATGGATGGAAGTTAAAAGTGTGTCCTACTGCAGCTTTGTTAAATAACTTGCCTACCATCTGACTGGCACACGGAAGAATAGGGCACTAACCACCGATATCTAAGAAATAGCGACTGTGCTTGACCGTTGTATGAATCTGCTCTAACCGAACACGTGATACGTTGCTTTTCAACATTCAACGTATCCACATAATACAACGGGGCGTATAGCTTACGCCCCGTCCGTCTTTGCATGTAATTCAAAGTCATTGCATTTATATTATTAGATTACTGTCAAAGAATATATAAACATAAAACGCACTACCATTTGAAGTAATCCGAAGTGGGAGGCGAAACACAGTGTTGTGCAGGAGGAGTGTTTCGAGATGGTGAAACGCATACTCGTGGGGAATGTTAGGGAGAGTCCGAAATATGTTGGGAAAGAATTGGATTGGTACCGGTATGACCGTGGGAGTGATTACTAGGATTATGATAGGATTTTCCACTATCGGTTTTTGAGCTAAGGAAATGGGATGGATGGAAGTTAAAAGTGTGTCCTACTGCAGCTTTGTTAAATAACTTGCCTACCATCTGACTGGCACACGGAAGAATAATGCACTAAACACCGATATCTAAAAAATAGCGACTGTGCTTGACCGTTGTATGAATCTGCTCTAACCGAGCACATGATACGTTGCTTTTCAACATTCAACGTATCCACTTTGTACAACGGAGTGCATAGCTTAAGCCCCGTCCGTCTATGCATGTAATTCAAAGTTATTACATTTATATTGTTAAATTACTGTCAAAGAATTTATAAACATAAAACGCACTACTATTTGAAGTAATCCGAAGTGGCAGGCGAAACACAGTGCTGTGCAGGAGGAGTGTTTCGAGATGGTGAAACGCATACTCGTGGGGAATGTTAGGGAGAGTCCGAAATATGTCGCGAAAGAATTGTATTGGTACCGGTATGACCGTGGGCGGGATTCCAAGGATTATGATAGGATTTTCCACCATCCGTTATTGAGCTAAGGAAATGGGATGGGTGGAAGATAAAAGTGTGTCCTACTGCTGCTATGTTAAATAACTTGCCTACCATCTGCCTGACATACGGAAGAATAGGGCACTAAACAGCGATATATAAAAAATAGCGACTGTGCTTGACCGTTGTATGAATCTGCTCTAACCGAGCACATGATACGTTGCTTTTCAACATTCAACGTATCCACATAGTACAACGGGGCGCATAGCTTACGCCCCATCCGTCTTTGCATGTAATTCAAAGTCATTACATTTATATTATTAAATTACTGCCAAAGAATATATAAACATAAAACACACTACTATTTGAAGTAATCCGACGTGGAAGGCGAAACACAGTGCTGTGCAGGAGGTGTGATTTGAGATGGCGAAACGCATACTCGTGGGTAATGTTAGAGAGAGTCCGAAATATGTTGCGAAAGAATTGGATTGGTACCGGTATGACCGTGGGAGTGATTCCAAGGATTATGATAGGATTTTCCACTATCGGCTTTTGAGCTAAGGAAATGGGATGGATGGAAGTTAAAAGTGTGTCCTACTGCAGCTTTGTCATATAGCTTGCCTACCATTTGACTGGCACACGGAAGAATAGGGCACAAACCACCGATATCTAAGAAATAGCGACTGTGCTTGACCGTTGTATGAATCTGCTCTAACCGAGCACATGATACGTTGCTTTTCAACATTCAACGTATCCACATAGTACAACGGGACGCGTAGCTTACGCCCCGTCCGTCTTTGCATGTAATTCAAAGTCATTACATTTATATTATTAAATTACTGTCAAAGAATATATAAACATAAAACGCACTAGTATTTGAAGTAATCCGACGTGGGAGGCGAAACACAGTGTTGTGCAGGAGGTGTGATTTGAGATGGCGAAACGCATACTCGTGGGTAATGTTAGAGAGAGTCCGAAATATGTTGCGAAAGAATTGGATTGGTACCGGTATGACCGTGGGAGTGATTCCAAGGATTATGATAGGATTTTCCATCATCCGTTATTGAGCTAGGGCAATGGGATGTGTGAAAGTTAAAAGTGTGTCCTACTGCAACTTTGTTAAATAACTTGCCTACCATCTGACTGGCACACGGAAGAATAATGCACTAAACACCGATATATAAAAAATAGCGACTGTGCTTGACCGTTGTATGAATCTGCTCTAACCGAGCACATGATACGTTGCTTTTCAACATTCAACGTATCCACATAGTACAACGGGGCGTATAGCTTACGCCCCGTCCGTCTTTGCATGTAATTCAAAGTCATTGCATTTATATTATTAGATTACTGTCAAAGAATATATAAACATAAAACGCACTACTATTTGAAGTAATCCGAAGTGGGAGGCGAAACACAGTGTTGTGCAGGAGGAGTGTTTCGAGATGGTGAAACGCATACTCGTGGGGAATGTTAGGGAGAGTCCGAAATATGTTGCGAAAGAATTGTATTGGTACCGGTATGACCGTGGGAGTGATTCCAAGGATTATGATAGGATTTTCCACCATCCGTTATTGAGCTAAGGAAATGGGATGTGTGGAATTTAAAAGTGTGTGCTACTGCCGATTTGTTAAATTATTTCTGTGCCATCTGAGGGACACAGAAATGATCGGGGCGCTAAACACCTGTTTCTAAAAGATAGCCTCTGTGCTTGACCGTTGTATAAATCTTGTCTAACGGAACCCATGATATATTGCGCTATGACATTCAGCACATCTAACTACCATGGCGGGCTTTAGCGTCATCCATTTTTCCATGTAATTCTAAGTTTTAAGTATTAATTCAAAAAATCAATTACATATTAAAATCTTGTTAAAAAATTGCTTGAGGGATCTCTACACAAAGCCGAAATATTTGTCAAAAAGGAATTTCAGCGATGGAAGTTTAATAGTTTGGACTGTTTTCTTGTATCCGTGGTATATGAGGCTTAACGCTCCCTTCATGTATGATAAATAACACCGCGTATATATCAATTTGAGAAAACATTGTTGCATTTTTTTGTAACAAACGGTTTGATTAAATGGACATATCGACAAGATACTGCTGCAATTCACTCCATCTCAAGAACAATAAAATAGTTCGAAACGGATGAAATTGATGTTTTTAAATGTCAACCTGCATGTTTTCTTAATCAAAATCCAATGGAGAATACTTAGGCTATTTTTCTTCGGAAGATTTATGTTGAAAATCGATAATTCCAGATCTAAAATACCGAAAATGACTTCGTTATTAAAATGATGCAATAATTTTTGCTTGGAATAACAGAAATTCTCCAAGAACTAATCGAGCGTATGGTGAATTTGCATTGTTAAAGTAATTAGCAACAAATATGGTCATACAGATTATTACGATCTTTTGATATATTCCAACTGCGTTATTATTATTTTCGTTATTTGTAACAGTGCTATAGTTATGCAACAATAAAAGAGTAACAATTGAGTTTCTAGTTAAGTTCTTAGTTACAATTCGTTGCATTTACCCCAGAGTTCAATCAGTCTTTTTAGAATGTCACAGATCAAAGCACCTTATATGCTTCTACGCTTTAATCTTCATGGCGTTTCCGATTAAAGAGAGAATTTTCTTGACGGAAGCATTTTTAACGTCAAGTAGCAGCTATTAGCTTCTCTTCAAGGAAATATTTCGTAAATCGAGCAAAAGAAATCTTACAAAAGTTCAGGGAAACTGGAAATGTATTAGAGCAAAAGGTTTGACGAAAGTCGACTAATACCAGTAAGAAAAACGAATAAAAGTTCGAAAGACGTTGGAATCCTCATAGCCTCTTTATGCGATTACATATGCTCGGACAACTGTTGCGCATATATTGTTAAATTTAAGGGTCTCTGAGCTGCCCACTGCTCAAACTATCCTAACTTTACCTCGTGTAAATCAATATAAGAAGATGTGCTCGTGCACGGTAATGTCTCAGCTGATTTTTAATTTTCAGTACTCCCAACTACTCTCAAAAAAAGTAAAGTCGAAAATACAATATTTCTATTTTTGATTTGTTCTCCTTAACAGTCGATCCTCGCATTTTGTTATACCTGTAGCCGAATATCATACGTATATTACATTTGTATGTGTATATATGTATATATTTATATGTATATATAAGCAAAAATAAGAAGGAAAAGAAGGGAACTAAACATTAATTAGATTACGTTGGGAAACTGTAGTGCTCGCTCCAAGTGACTTATACCAAGATATACACTTAATTACACATTTAAATTAGACATCTCAAAGAGATGTTTATTGTAAAATCATCGTGGTAAAAACTTGCAACAATCCTTTGAGCGCTCCCCGACGCAAATATATCCCTAAATCCTTGTTAGACCCCGATCTGCGCAACCTCACATGCACCATATTCTCTGCATAAACTTCCGCAGTCTATTTAATTTGTTATAATTATTATTTTAAAAGTTGGCGTTACAATTTCTCCTTATTTATCCCGAGTTAAATTTTTGTGTGAATAATAAAATATTGTTACGTTACTATAGGAAATAAGAATAAACTGGATTCCTACTGCTTTTCCTTCCTATAATGAATATCATCTATTCTTTTTGAAAAAGAAAGTATAAACTGTTTCTTAATATGATTTCAAACATGGTATACCTTGCTCCATATCACGTTGACGTATATAAATATATAGCAATATAAAAAAATTGATAGATTTTAGATAATTTTGTTCTTATGAGACTTGCTATAGTATTAACATCATGCCCAATACTAAACACAATAGAACCTAGTTAATTAACACAAATACTGATGTTACGTCAGCCGTTTCTCTACCTAGACCAGACCACACGTCGCGGGCAACCAGATGTCTTCACATCCTTACCGCGTACCCTCAATAGTCTCAAGTACCCTCCATAAAACTGAGGCATTTTCTAGTTAAGGTCCTTTGGACCGAACAAATATTCTTTCATTGTATAGTTTATTGTCTACTACGGGAAGATACGGGAAAGTTGGTTTTTGTTACGTTCAATATCTTCCGTTAGCGACTTTCTCTCGAGGGCGACTAAGACCCTTCCTAGTCCACCAGCTGCCTTGTTATCCAATCAGAAGCAATATCTATTGCCCTCACTTTCCTAACCAAAATTGTCATCAACAAATCCGATGGTTCCGTGCGCTAGACACACCCATCCTTAGCCTTCCTCCGCCACAGCATCATTACCGAACTCCGCTGATTTTCAATCTTTCGAACGGTCAACACCTTTGACCGAGTTTCCACCTTTAGATCAGTCACCTACTTAACTTATACATACGCACCAGCCTAACTATATTCATTAAAATTGTTGGGATAAACTGTAAGTTATATTTTGTTATAACCAGTGTCATATTCAATTTAACTACCTCTATTATCCTAACCGAAATAGGGGGTCGATCATTTCGCGGCGTCGATTGTCTAATCGTAACGGGAATTTACGACTCCGTTGACGTGCTTCCTCGCGATCGCGTCTCTCCGCGAGTGAACGAAACAACTGAAGTATTTATATATAAAACTAAACAAGAATGAAACTTCTTTTTCATTTGTAAATTGTAAATAATGATTAGGAAAGATAATGAATAGATGGAATTCATCACCTGTTTTAAATGGAATAGCGCATCCTACAATTAAGGGCGGATAAAAGAAACGGACTTACCGTGGCAGCATAGCAAAGAATTTATGAAGTCTTGACTTGCCCAGAAATCAGTTTCCTTGCATATCGCAAAATGCGTTTACCATATATTTCTGGCGATGTAGACTCTTCAAATAATTTCCTAAAACATGATAGAAAACTGAAGCAATTGTTGAACTAAAAACTTGAAGAAAACTAATATTAAAAGAAACGGAAATAAGGGAAGATTTGCATGCGCAAGGATACGTAAGTGTTCATTTACAAAAATCAAATTAGTTGATAATATAATTAAAAATGAGAAGAAAATATCGCCCCCTTTACGTCAAGGGCATACATGTGAGAATTTTCATCTAATTTTTTCTGTTTGGACTGAGGTGTCTATTGAATGTCTCTTTTTTCTTTTAATTTTACGTGAAAATTAAACTAAACTTTAACATGTAAGTTATGTCAAACTTTAAAAATACACGACCAATGCAAGTTTTTGAACCAATGGATTCCTAAACATAAAATCGTTATATTTCGTCTCTATCTATCGAGTACTAAAATGCAAAAAATGTTTTTAAGAAGGCGATGCTCTGAAACCAATATTACACTGTACACTACCAAGTGCAAATCTGTATAATACGGAAGTAGAATCTAAAACATTCCTTAAGTGACCAAGGTTTCAATAACCGATTTTACGTAGGATATCCTGTAGATACTGAAACCAATATCGCTATTGTGTTATATTCGTCGTCAAGTATAAATAGTTCTAATATAACCACTTTCTGTTTTTGATACTTCTAAATATGTGGACGTTTCAAAATGGCTTTTAACACTGTTAAGCTTGAATTATAGTTTTACTCAACGATTACTGAAGTCTTTAATGCAAAATATGAAGAGAATAATCTTGCAACTTTTGAACAAAGTTCTACAGAAGGAAAAGATACTTTCAAGCTGTTAACCAAGTATAGTGGTATAACATTCTATAGGTGTATAACATTATACTGCCAGAGGATCAAGCAGGATTCAGAGCTAACAAATTCTGTGACTACAATATTTCTGGTGTTGGAGATTGAGATAACAGAAATAATGGTGAAAGGAAACATATATACATACTACTGTTGCACTCAATACAAGATGCAACACTTTATAACTGAGAAAAATACTTCATTGGCAAGGAACACAAAGAAATAATAGGAGATGTGTATTATGCACACAATATAGTGAGAAGGTCAGGAAACTTAATACATTTACAAGGTAAAGGATACTGATTTTAAGGATACTGTATGCAAAACGACCTTGAGAAGGATATAGGTAAGCTAAAAATATTAATATAGAGCTAAAAGGAAAAAAAATAGAGAAATAAGAATGACATAGATGAAATACAATGATAAGATGAAGATATATTTAGAGCGTAACTATATTTACAAAAACAGCCACATTCCAAGTAATAACAAAGCAAATCACATACCAGACAAAAATAGCGATAGGCAGTTTGGAAACTGGTCATAATGACAAAGCGCAACAACTGGAATACAGTTAGAAAACTTTCTGAGGTAATAGCAATGGCAACTCTTCTATATAATGCAGGAATAAAGACCAATTACTGAGCAGAAATAAAGACAATACAAGCAGGTTTCCTGAAAAGAATATGATATATCACCAGAATATGTGTTTAGAACAGAAGTAAGAAGAATAGCTTGAAGCATAAAATAATAAGAAAAGGGCATAGGCCACTGACTAAAATTAAAGGAGGACACATAATTAGACTGGAAAACACTGCACTTAACAAGATACACACAATTAATTAATTAACTCAAATACAGCTATGAAGCTAGTGATAAAGCAATAATATTACATTTTAACTAAACAATAATTGGAGAAAATAATATAACAGAGAAACTCTATGGATAAAACAAAGAAAAAATACTTAGAATAATATACCTATAGTGAAGTATGTACACAAATATATGAAAAATACAGAAAAGATAACTAAAGCTAATTACTTAAATATGAAACTATCCTTAATAACTAAAAAAAAAAAAAAAAAAAAAGAGAGAACACAAGTTAAACTAGCATAATACTAATAATATAAATATTATAGACACAGAATAAAGGTACAGAATAAAGTACAAAACAGGTAAAAATGAGATTTGTGATACACAAATGTATGTAAGGAGAATAATCTGAACAGCGGCAAACTCATAATAAAAGAATGCCTGCAATATTAGGCATTTGGAACTAAATTCCTTAAAAAAGCAACGATTAAATGTAAAAAAACAACAAATGTAAAATCTCGTTTATCAACAAAGAAAAATAGTTATTGTAATTAACAAATTTTATTAAAAAGCAAAAGCGGCATTAGGCTTATAGCATTCTGACATAGAAGAATAGCGAAATGGATAGAAGAACAGCAATCCAAACAAATTCACAAATTATAAAAACAACTTAAAAACTTCGCTATGAGTGTTTTGTACTAACTAACAAATTTAAACATTTCTAATCTAAGTATAAATAGGCCACAAACAATTTTAAACAGCAATACAAATAAATAATATTAAATAAATAGAATTCTTCTTATTGGAATGTGACAGTCTGTAATAAAAGACGAATTAAACAAGAAAAAATAACTTTAGCAAAGAAGAAATGAATTTATAAAAATTTATTCCTAAAAAATTATGGCCGATCAGATATGTGAAATAAAAATACAAAAAACAACTGATATTAGATGAAACAGGCAACGTATTCTCTCAATGTACATTTGCGAAGCGGTTTATTTTATACTTCATTCCTTTGTTTCCACTCAGTCATGGTAGTTCAGAACTATCTTATGAAAATTAAGAATTATCTACAACAAATCATTTCATTTGCAAGACCTCATATATTTTTAAATTATTCACACAAAATTAGTACAGCGCGCAAACATTAAAAGGAAATAAGCGATACAGTAGCCCAAACAAACAGGGACAAAGGTTAAAATAAGACATCAAAAATAGCAGTTATTATTCAAATTTGTTCAACGGTTATGTATATGAAAATCAAAAATGTAATGAAAATACAAAAAAACATGAAAGAAGAAAACTGTATTTCTTTTTACAACTTACTTTTACATGCAAGATAATTTCCTTTCCGGTTACTGTACTACCCCATCTATCCTAGAACAAATTTTTAGGATAAAATTATTTATACAAAACTAATATGTATATGAATCTTTTCATTTTATAAAATTGTATGTATTAAATATTTACCTTCGCTAAATCTCTTTATATAGAAACTTTGCAGATCAAGTTTCTAATCAAATTTAATTCTCCACTTAGTACTCATTACCAAGTAATGCTTGGTGAATTCAAAAATTATAACGTTCAATAAATTTTTATACGATGTACACTCTACCTTGACTCGAATACGAAAGACGATTGAACAGCACCGATTTCTATGATAACAGTGAAGACAGAGGAGTGGTGCTGCTTGCTGATTGGCTACGCTTCAGGGCTACAGGTGGAACATGTACACGATCGTTGCGCAGAAGTTACCTTGTGGCATACTTGTAAAATCTAGATGTGATTCTTTTGTTAATTTTCCATGGTTGTACTTCAATTTGAAAATTAATTAAATAAATGTTTAATAACGACTTTAACACCGGAAATAACGATTATTATACTCCTAATTTCTATATGTTTATAGTATAGTAAAATATATAAAATATATGTATGTGTTATGTACAAAGACTCTCGAAAGTATTCGAATGTTCGCTACTGAAACATTAAAGATAATATGTGTCGGGGTTGGACTGGAGTCTTGGGCGCGCGACAACTCCTCACGTGGATCAACCATCGTTCCACAAAGCCGAGTTTATATTTACACGTATATACAAAACTATCACTAAGCTTAACAACTAATAAGACTAATGAGTAATAAGTTTGATTAATAATGAAGGTAATGAACACTAAATTGTACGAGTAATGAGATTAACAGATAACAAGTTTAATGAATACTATGAATAATGTCTTTTGAGTTCAAACGAATCCACGGTCAACGGGATAACTCTTTACTAAGCGCAATTATGTACGATTGTCGAAATGCTCGATGTGTCACTCTCTAAGGCAATCGCACGAATGCCCACGTCGTGGAGATTTTTCTCGCCGTACGATTGCATTTGTTTTCTATACCCGTTTGGAAGCATCGAGAAAGTTCCAAACGCCGATGCTAGGCAGTGTCTGCCTGGGGTTTGATTCTTAATACAATGTATGTCCCATCGTATCGGCACCTCCGAGGCAACATCACGCGTGGCTAGGCCCGCTCTCGAGGCCGCATGCCACCACAACTACATTTCTCGGAAAACCCGTACAACCGCTCCAGACCTCCGTTAGACAAAACGTCCGTCCCGCGACCGTGGCTACGTTCGGCGACCAATTGTCACCTCGAACCCAATCTCGCTATCACGAATCTCGAACAATTACAGCTATGATAAAATCTAGGCTAGAGTACTAGAGGACATTCCCAAAATTTCCAAGGATAGGCTTCGGCTTTCCTTTCATCCCCGACATATATATATATATATATATTCAAATTAACAAACAGTTTTTATCCTAACAGTCCGTAACTGTGTCAGCTACTACGGGAAGATACGGGAGATTTGTTTTTCCTCTCGCACGACGCTTGCCGCTATCAACTTTCTCTCAAGGGCGACTAGCATCCCTTTCTAACCACCAACATTGAAATTAATCAATTAACTACAACGTCCCTTTTCCCTCACTTTCTAAACGAGGGTTGTCCTCGACGAATCAGATAATCTCGTGCCCTGAGACACACCCCATCATAGTTTTCCTCTGCAGCATCACGATGACGGAGAGACACATTCTCGTGTGATCTCGTCCGCGAGTAAAATAACGTCTTTACGATCAGTGGATATTTCACGTTTTAGTAAAGAGTCCGATATAGACTTTTGAAGAAAGTATATTCGTTATCCCGTTGACCGCGGATTCGTTATTGAGCCTAGGATCATTGTCACTATTATCTAGAGTATCTAGTCACCACGGTTACTTTTCAAACTCTGTGATGATCATATTTGTACTAGTAGATATCTTCTCTACTGCGTAACAACGATGGCTAATTCCAGAGAATATTTATTACACGCCCCTAACTCGAATCATAATGTTAACCCGAGATATATATGTAAAGATAAAGATGTGTGTGTGTGTGTGTGTGTGTGTGTGTGTGTGTGTGTGTGTGTGTGTGTGTGTGTGTGTGATGCTCTTGATATTTTAAAGTATTCTCATAACTACAGTAAGATACAGATATCAAGATTATGCGTGTAAAATTTGAATTGGATAATATTTGTAAAAGTTAGAGAATACTCATTACGGAAACACGCAAAAACAGAGTTATAAAATTTCTCTACTTCTATTTCTTACTTCGTATTATTATTTAGTTCGGTCGCCTCGAATAACATCTCTAGGACGGTTTTTCATACTGTGTTCTAATCTTTGTGTGACATTTATGTCTATATTATTCCATATTTAAGTAATTGTCTGTTTTCATATCGTTTCCTTATTTATTTTACAATTATTTAATCTTCTACCTATTTCATCCCATAATTATCATATTGGGTTTATATATCGGCTCTGTAATGGCGTGTGTTGTACACAGTGTCCATTCTTTCACAAATCAGGCTCAGTGTTTCAGGTCTACCTCCTGTCGAAAGTGAAGATTATGTATTTCCAGCATTTTCAGCATTATTTCGTTGTTTTTATAATTTAATGGATTGTATTATATTCGATTTGCTTCTCTTAAAGAGATCGGCTATCTCTCTGTATCTTTATGCAGTTTTAATATTACTTCACGCTCGGACTTTTGTATTTCAGATCTTTTCGTGTTCATAATGTCTGCACTGTATTAATCGTAACTGATTATAACATTAATCTCAGTAAATGACGTCTTAGTACGAATTAAGTTCGTTGGTATTAATATTTACTGCGTAAATTCAATGTAAATATCGTTTGCCTCTAAGCGTTCGATTACTTTTCTGATTCTCTTTTTGCTTGTTTCTGTAATGAGTATTCTCTAATTTCTGCAAATATTATCCAATTCAAATACTACACACGCAATACTGATATCTATAACCTAATACAGTTATCATATTACCTTGAAATATAAAATCTATCTCATATATTTTTATTCTTTAATGTTTCAATGGCGAGCGTTCAAATACTTTCAAAGACGCTATATGTTTATGCAAAATATAATATGTACATTCAAAATGTGTAATAGCTATGCAATATTTTACATTATGAATGTAATTTTAATCGTTCGTTATGTTCTCTTGTTAAAAGTGTGTTGTTAATTGAAAATCGATTCATAAGAGGAGAAAATTTTTTATTGCAAATAGACTAGTAGAAAGTTTTTCTCTAAGTTGAATTGCAAATAATAAATTTGAATAAAAATGGATGAATAGATGATTTTTCTAAAGAAATAAAAACGAATAAGGAATAAAAATCGAATAGTTATAAAATAGTTAATAAAATTTTATTCCTTATTCCTTATTCAATAGACTGCTAAATTTTAGGCCTTAATATTCGTGTAAGGTATGCATATCTCGCTGATATTGAATAAGAAAGAAAAACATTCGCTTAATACTGTCCCTCCTTCAGAATGTCCTTAGTGCTATAACAAATAGTTCCTGTAAACAAAATATTATTCTTAGCTCGATCCTAGCTAGCAAGCCCGATCCTGATAGAAAGACAATACCAACCTATGTATACAGGGTGTCCGGCTACATGTTTTCGAAAATTTAAGAGATGATTCTTGACGTCGAGATAAGACGAAAATCAAGAATAAAAGAATAAACGTTTTCGACTTTGTTTTTTTTTTTTTTTTTTTTTTTATATTGACAGTTAAAAATATCCTGCACGTGAGTAACCCTACTTATACGAACGAAGAAATGTCTGCCTATGCAGCGGGGCGCACAGTGATCCTCGATCCGAATAATACATGAGCGGTAGCTTACTTCGTACAAGCCATAGAAAAGACCATGCTATTCAGAAACGTAAGTAACCCCATGCGACGTTTTGCAAAATGCCTTTGCCAGTCTATGCGTTGAAGCGCTATTAACCCTTTCGCTTCGGCAGTCCAGTCCATCGAAGTACCGTCACTGAATGAAAACGCGCGCCAGAAACACACACAGTGTGCGTGGTTGTTGTATATACGTTTTCGTAAGTCTTAAATAACAATAATTCTTGTAAGAATCGTGTATGAAATATCGTTTCACTGTCATTGGATTTAATAGATTTTTTAGCATGAGACAGTATACAATCGCTTGGATATTTGAAATATATTGCGTGAAACGTTTTGATGTTGTTTCAGCAATGAGTAACTTTATGAAATGATTAATCCAATATGTCAGTAAAATCAGCAGAAAATGTTCTGCCGATAACGAAATAATATATTATTGACTACAGATAGCAGTTGTATATGCATCATTTGGATATCGGATATATGGGGTGCCGGAATCAGGAGTCGTCGCGTGGTCTTCGCCTATAAGCGGCACTCGAAGCGAAAGGGTCAATCGATATCGAAAAAGTTTCCAATTCAATGCAGTTAGAAGAATGTTTTCACAAACTTCACTACAAAAATTTTCGTATACGTCTAAATCATCTCTCATGAAATATAACATATGAAAAAAAATTTCTCATTTCACTCGACAATAAACTCTCCTTTGTCGTTTAATATTTACTGTAGCGATGTGCTGCGTTCAGTTGACCTCAACACGGCTGCAAATAAAAATGCCATTGCATTCGCAGATATTTTATTAATACGTATCAAACGTGATGAAGTCTCTACTATAAATATTAGCTTCAAGACCTTTTTAATGAAACATAATACTATTAAACGAGTGAGTAAAATTAGTTGCAGGCTTGCGGAAAATTTAAATCATGTACAACAATATGTATATGCAGCGTTATCGTACTCGCGAGAACATACTCGAATGGCAATAGCATAATATGTACACATACGAGTACAACCATATGTCGCGTGCCATTTATGAGCTGTTGCTAAAAGTATAACACAATAAGGAGAAGACGGTCTTTGAAATAGCGAGCCACGCGTTTTCGCTCGACGATTTCATGTCTGTGCGCGTTTCGAATCTTTGAAGCAAGCGAGCGCATCCGGTTTTGTTCTCACACGTTGTTTTATCGACCAGTCGCGGACAGACGCGATCGCGAGGCGTTTGTTAACGAGATGTTTTATAAGCTTTAAGTTTTACATTAATAAACTACTTTATAAATACAACATATTTGTAGAATATAAAATATTGGAACATAAGTATGAAATAAATAATAGAAATCACTACATAATTTGTACATAATTGATGTTGATTTGCATAAGGGGAATCAAGGATATGGGTCTTCGATTTTAGTATAGCTTTGTAAGATATTTTATACGAAAGCAATTTTAACGTGTTTCAACGTTTTTCTGGGCAGCCTCTGATTTTCCAGATAACAGTTATTTTGAAACAAGGCTAATGTAAAACATAAACACTTTGTTAATAGCGATATGGGTATATCGATAAGAACTAATATCTGGCATATATTTGAATGTCCCAAAAAGCCTTCTAGATTAAAAAGTAAAGTACAATTTAGAAGCTTTGAATTGCAAGGTTAAACAAGTTTATATTTGAATTTACACCGAAGTTTGTTTTTATTATTTATTATATTTATTTTAATGTGCGACAGAAAGTAATGAAAAGAAATGTCCATAAACACGTAATACTGTTTTGATCTCACAAAGACGATCTTTAAGTTTGTACTGTTAATTTCTAATGTAAGGAATTCCCTGGCGCATTTACTTTCCAAAGCATTAAATGCTCATATCGCTATCGTTTATCATCGAAACATCTATATATCTGAATTATATTTATATTAAAGTAGCTATTATTTTGGGGCTTAGGCCTATTCAAAGTTACATAAAGCTGTAAATTATAAAATCATATCGTGTTATCGTAACTGCCGAAAAGATAGAAGGGCACGTAGCGGCACATGAGCTAGAGGACAATTCAAATCGTGTTGTTGTTTTGCCTCGGAGTATGAATATCGTTAGGATACACATAATGTGATACTAAATGAACTCCGGGCAAAACAATATCGCCGCTCCGTGTAACCGCTGAACGAAGACGAATTCGAATTTTCCGGCATTCCCACGATCAGTATAAATAAACGGACGCAACCGAAAAGAGTTCAATTATCAACGAATTATCAGCGATCTAATTGACGAGTGATTCGAGATCTTATTTTGCGACATATACACTGTCATGGCGAATCTTGTCTGTATATTAATTTATTTAATCATTTTAAATATACACGACGGTTTCAACAACCAACTATCTCGTCATTAAACCTTACCGACCAACCATCCTCTACATAAACCTCTATAGACATGAAATACAATACCAAACATAATAGTTATAAAACGATGCCTTTTTAAAGTGCCAATGCCACAAGAAGTCATTGTATCAACTTACTTAACGAACCAACTGGTTTACTATGATCTGTGCTTTTATACACTAAATGCTATTAACTCTAATAGCTAATATTCTTTAGATTAATATTCTTAATATTATTCTTTTTATTCTATTATCCACGTATATAGAGACGTTTTTGCTGGTTTTATCGAGTACTCATACGGCTCCTCTGATTTGCCACCAACTTTTATAAGCATCCTCTGTAGACATATAAACAGGGTTATCTACGTAACTCGGAACCCACACTCACGAGTACGTTGAAGATGCCAACAGCGTAATATGTATGATTAGTACTGCAATCAAATGTTGCAAGTCATCTATAAGTTGTTGCATACTGATGTTTAGAAATACGTTCAGCTTCTGATCGTTCTAACATAAACAACTTTCATCGTCTATCGGCTGATCCGAACAGATCCTATCATTACAGCACGAAGGTTAAATTAATTTCTACCTTTTTAAACTGATCTGTCCAAGTACGAATTCTGTGAGGTGTCTTGCTGTATCTGAATTGCTTTCCGTGTTCTTTATTCTTATAGTCGACGTATTCGCAACAAAGCAATAAAAAGTTACGTAATCGTGGTCAGTTTGTGGAAAGTGATTGTTAACAAATTTCAAAGTACGTGGTAGAGGAAAATGCTTAATACGTTAAAAATGAAAATTACCGTTAAAAATGAAAAGTGCTTCGATTTTTGTAAGAATATATACATTTCATTGTAATTCGCTAATAACTCTGGCAATTTAATGCAGTTTTAAACAAAAAAATACACTGTAATTAAATATCAGGTAAGCAGAACTCAAGATATGAGTTATTAAAAATAAGCAATATAAATAAAAACATAAAAAAAAAAATGATCTACAGAATGTGTTGTAAACGTGACCGCCTCGAATTCGCTTTTAATATTTTCTTACACCGCCGGTTATATTTATCAAAAGGAGTTGTTCACAATATCGATTTTTACAACATATTTCAAAACTAACGAAATTGCAGATGAGGTAGCATTTGTAGTAATGTTATTTAATATTCTCCATTTTTTAATATTCTCACTTTTTCCTCCAGATTTTAGTAATTGACGTTCTTCGTATCCCATACTGATTGTTTCTCATAAACTTGTATTAAATTAAACGTCTTAATCTTTGACCTTTGCTTTCCTGACCGTATTTCGCACTTTTACTATTACTATTCTTCTAAAAAACATAATTTGCTGCGATACATACGAATACATCCATACATTTTATATGTATATTTTATTCATTTTAGACACAATACCAATTATTATTATATTAATGCAATAGTTCGTCAGCACTATGCTAGATGCGTTGGTCCTGTCAGGACACTTTTCCATTATCACTAACAAAATAGTTTTCTAAATTATTACTACAACATTCATAACATTTCGTAATTAGTGCTAATATATATATTTATAATAAATTTACGTACTGATTATTACAATTATTTTACAATTATTTATGTGATTTGAATCAATTTAGGTACCTTTAGAAATTAAAATGTTTTCAGGCTGCAATCTTAACTATTTAATTTTAATTTCAATTAACTGTTCGAAGCGTATTGTCGGGTCACCACTAATAGGCCAAACAAAGAATTTAAACCATACGAGCAATAGTCACGACCCGTATCGTAACAATCTTAAACATTATTTAAACAAAAACTCAACAAAGGGACAATACACGGCACGAAACTTGATCTAGCCGTAAGATTTCGATATGCCAAACACGGTTATGAGCTCGGCTCATGAGCATGTACTTAACACGGGTTAAATCGTGACGCCAGATCGCGACAGGAGCCGCGCACGAACCAAGCGCGAAACGTGAAACGAAAAGCAGCGGTGATTCAAGTGCTCATGGCTCGTGGTATCAATTGTTAAAATTGAGTTGACTACGCGTAAGCGAAGGCGAGATACATACTTGGTACTCTTCTGAATTTTCAGATAACTAATTGATTAACAATAACGTCAGCTGAGCGCTCTTCTTCCATTGATTCCCTTAAATGTTCCGGAAGCTGATTACATAACCTTTTTGTGCCCACTTACCGAAAAACTAAAAATATCAAAATATACAGTTTGGAGCTATTTCATTTTTATCTGAAACAATTTCCGATATAATTAATAGCAGAGATGAAACGAGAGTGTTCACGCCAGTATTTCTAGTTGTTTTACGGTACAGATGCTGCAATATGCGGTCAAGTGTTCAGGTTAACTAAAGTTGGCATATACAAGAACCTATGAAATTAGAGTTCTGTCCTATTTGGTTGAAACTTAACGTATACAAAAACCAGTAAAATTAAGGACTGTCATATTTGTTTGAAACTTAGCATATAAAAGAACCTATAAAATTAGGGTTCTGTTCTATTAATTGGAACTTACCATATACAGGAACCTATAAAATTATGGATCTGACCAGTTTGGTTGAAATTTAGTATATACCAGAACCTATAAAATTAAAGATCTGTTCTATTTGGTTGGAATGTAGCATATTCAGGAACCTGTGTATTTAAGCTTCCAGTTAGGCATTTGCCTTGTTTGTTTGTACACTAACATAAATAAAAACATATTGTGTTCCACGCTACAAGAACTTATATAATTGTAAGGTTCTACGGAAAAGTTCATATATCCTATTCTAGCCGAGATAGATAAGTATAAGAACGGCAACATTGTGCAATAATGAAACTAATTGTAAGTTGACTAGGAAAGAGGAATGAATAGTTTACTATTACATTCTTGGGCGATGACACAGATAAAGTGTCACGTAAAATAAAAAAGAGATTTAAGAAAAAGAAAAGGAACTTTATTTTCTTGTTTGCGATACACTTTCGAGCTCTAGGCGTGATTGTTCAAGACTGACTTGGATGCTTTTAGGGGGAGTATTTAAATTCTTTTATTCGTGGGAGTGGAAAAAGGCTTCGATCATACATTTCTGAGAACGGATAGAGTGACCGGAAGTCGCTCGTGCTAAGGCGCTTGGAATTTCGATATTTTATCGCTTTGTTTATGTCGGATTTCGTCTGTGACATATTCACCGCCAACGATTCCATTTACTGAACGAATTATAAATAGAAATCGATATAGCGAACAAATAAGATGTACAACACCTTGAAAATGCTCTGTTTTGCAATCATAAACTTCTAACTAATAAGTTCCTTGCATTAAAACATCGAAGTTTTATTAATATAAAAATTAGAACTGTCTTTTAAATGGCATTATTTAACGAATAGAAAACAAGATAACTAAATATAATAAAAGAAAAAGTAAGCTAATTCAGGAAATCGATTCTGAAGTCTGAAAATCGAGTTTATTGTGAAAATACTTAAATAAAATACAGGAGTAAACAACAATTAATATCAATCTATAACAATAAATAACAATAAATTACATAAACAATAAATAACAAGTTTTGTGCAATGTCTACCTGAAAATCGAGAATCGATTTTCAACGTCCTGAGCTACCGATCTTTCTTCGTCAATCTTCAATATTTTAAATAATTATTCTGCGATCTTGTTTATCTCTGATATTGCTCTCTGTCCGCCCGTTGGGAAATGAGTGTCTCTCAAAACAAAAGAAGGTCGTAACGTCCGTGAAACAAAGGAAGTCGTGCTATCCGTAAACAGAGAGAGTCCCTATCACACGTGAACAGTTTCATTTTACTAACAATAAGGGGAATAGAAGAAAGAACAATTAGTTAGATGCGGAAAAAGTTAACTTTATTCAGATAAAATAAGATACATAATTCAAATTACTGTTTCATTAAGTAACACTTAAAATACAAAAAAAAAAAAAACAAAAAAATACGGAAAAAATGTATTTGATCAGTTTAATATTATGCTTCTATTTATTAATTACCGTAGAAATAGTTCTAAAAATGAAATATTTTATCATTTCCTGATATATACGCTTAATTTAACGATACATAGTATCACAGATTTTAATGTGTGTACGTCATTTTTAAAAAATTATAAAATATATTTATATAAGAGCTTTGTATACGATAATTTATACATGTATATAATTATATATATAGATGTGCATGCATTAAGTAAATAATGTACGAGTTACTGCTTTAATTTCTTTTCGGCAAATTATGCATTGATCGAAAGCTGGAGCACAATATTGGCAAGTTGCTAGATGTCCACAAGGTAGAAATGTAATTCTTACTTCTCGTTCCATGCAAACCTTGCACAAACGTTCATCTTTTAATGCTCGATTTTCTTTCTCCAGAGCAGCTAAAATAGTAAACAGTATATTTAAATATAATATATAATAAAATTTATTATATGTATACGGATTTCATGCAAATTAACGAATTTATGATCAATCTGTGTTTTTATTTTTATTACTTACCAACTTTCTCAACGAGAATCATTTCCTCCGTTTCATTTTCCCTATTGGGACCCTCATGACTCTCAACTGTATTTTGTGTTGGTGCTTGAAATAAATATAATGTATATATATTTCTTCGTTTTGTCCGTGGAACTTTATCAGGATATGCTCCAATTGATACATTATTACAATGTTCATTGCGAACAAATTTGCACTCTGAAAAACACATCTCATGAACTTGCATGGGCGTTTGACCCTCTAACCAGTGACTTATCACCGATTGACATTCAAAATATTTGACAATATCCAATTCTCCCGTATAGTACAGTTATGCAGCTGCAAAACTGGCAATGTCAATGAAAGATATAGGCCAGTTTCGAAAACTCGAACGTCTTACTGCTTCAAAACGAAAATCATTATAATTTTCTTGAAGGCCGCGCGGCGTGGATGGAACCGGCGAAATTGGATGATACAACGACATTGAATCAGCCGGCGAATTTGAATCATCTAACAATGTCGAAGGAACAGGCAGTGATTCTGCATGTTCTGAAGATTCTGAATTTTGCTCCGTCAAATATCACGATTTCATTATAGGAATCATTTTATCCAAATTTTCTTACACCTATAAAAAAAAAAAAAAAAAAAAAAAAAAAAGAAATTAAAATATCTAGTAATTGTAACAAGCTGATATTATCGAAGTAATCTCAGTTCCGTGTGTTTTAGCGCAAAAGTTAAAAATTGACTTTGAAGAATTACAGCGATTTTATTTGATATTTGAAGCGTTTGAAGGATCCCGAAACTTTCTATACAATCTACATAAATTCTTTCGCTACGATATTTTGACTTACAAATGGTAAAACGTTTTTAGTTTACTTATTTTCGAGAAATATTATACGTGTACAATTGATCAAAGAGAAATATGTTGCAGACAAAACTTACGAATATGAGATGTTTACGTAGCGCTTCAACAGCTCACCAACTCTTCAAATGGAATCTTGACAAAGATTGAATATCTTACTCTTGTATATTTTACAGTTTTAAATTTACGAACGAGCGATATGAACTCTTCTACACCTAGAGTAAGACTGAACCTTGCTGCTAGTATGTACCTGTATATGTACCTGTTGCTTGCAAATCTGATCCCTACCACATTACTCCTTCATCGCACTATAAGACACTGTGCAGAGTGCGCAAGTTGTCGACCAATCGAATGTCATCGATATTCCGCTCCTTACTGCAATGTACTGTACTGTACTATCATTGCGTGGATATATTGTAGAGTAGAAGGATAATTTTTGTCCTAAATATTATTATCTGAAAATCTCAGACAAGCAGTCCGTGTTTAATTCTACTTTATAGCAGTAGCGTATACACAGCCTCGGTATTAATCATCGTGGAATATAATAAAATTATTTTTACAAATAAGTACGCAATTTTTTCAATATGTGAAACATCTCGCACAGAGTTTCTGCAGAAAAATTCAACCGTTTATAACATTTTATAAACTTATTTTGAAATAAAGTTCTCTCGCGATGCGAATAGTAAGACGCTGTAGCATTATGTTATATTATATTTTATCTATCATATCATATTATTTATATATCGCAATCATATATCGTCTTTGTCACGTTTCGCAAATGTTCCTTGCAACAATATACCATCGTTTAGTACTAAAAGTGTTAATTGCGTATGCACTAGATGATAGTAAAAACGAAGATTAAAGCTATTCGGGCAAAACGCAATACACTTAGCTTGAAAAGCAGTAAAATCTTGAAAAATAATAAGGGAAACGTTCTCGTTTGACAAGTGCAAAAAAAAGTATCGACGAAGTAAAACCATTGAAATTGACGATGCCTGTGTTTCGTTACTAACAATCCTGAAATTGCTAAAGCGAGTCATCTTGCATTTTATGCATCTTAGGCATCAAAGATTCTTAGGGCCACGAGTGAACGTTGTAAATTTTTCATTTTTGTTGTATCTTGCAGTAAGTTTCTAATTCCTAAGAAGAAAAGAAGTGGAATTTCAAAAGAAAAATGTTCTATTTATAATGGTCCTATAATAGGGGGTAAGTTTCTTAATGGCTTTAGCTCTCCTGAGAAAATTCAGCTATTATTCTAAACATTCTATGTGGAACCTTCCCTACCACACGTGAACTTTAGAGAGTTTACATACAGTGCTGGACAAAAGTATTGGCACAGCAAGATTGTTATGATACAAATGCTTATAACTATTAAACAAATTGATTTAAACAAAAAACTTTTTGACGTATTTATTTATTATCTATCCTAGTTTATTACATAACAAGAGCAACAATATAAATAAAATAATACGCAAAATAATAACAAAAATATATTTTTTGAACATTTTATGGGTGGACAAAAGTATTGGCACAGCATGGAACAAACAATGTATCGTCGCCGTTTTCAACGATTTCCGATCGTCATTTGGAAGTAGCGAAGGGAAATCCCCCGTTAGTCTTTTATTATAACACTCGATCAGTGAAACTGGAGACTTCAGTTATTAAACAACAAAAAACCAAGAAAGAGTAATAATGTCTAGAAAAACGAAAGAAACCACAATTGAAGAAAGAAAAATAATATTAAATTTATATAAGATGAATAAATCTTACAACGAAATTGCACAAATCATAAACAGAAGTCGTTTTACTGTGCGTTCAGTCATAAAACGCTTTAAAAGTGAAGAAAATCTAGAGAATCAAATTAGGAGTGGTCGCCCTTCTAAGGTAACAATTCGAGAAAAAAGGAAAATCGTAAATATTGTAAAGAAGGATCCAAAAACTAATTCGACTGAAATTGCTTCGATGTTAAAAGCTGAGTGTGAAAAAGAAGTAAGTACCAAAACTGTACGTAGGGTATTGAAGGATGCCGGTTATTCTGCCCGTGCAGCACGAAGAAAGCCCTACATCAGTAAAATAAACCAAAAGAAAAGAGTGGAATTCGCGAAAGAGTTTGTTACGAAAGATACTGATTTTTGGGAAAAGATCATGTTTTCAGATGAAAGTAAGTTTAATATTTTTAAATCTGACGGCAGAATATTAGTATGGCGAAAACCCAACACAGAGATGGACGAACTGAATCTGCAAGCCACCATGAAACATGGGGGTGGTGGTTTAATGGTGTGGGGATGTATGGCATCATCGGGTGTAGGAGAACTTATATTCATTGATGAGATAAT
This sequence comes from Bombus campestris, assembly GCA_905333015.3. Classification (NCBI taxonomy): domain Eukaryota; kingdom Metazoa; phylum Arthropoda; class Insecta; order Hymenoptera; family Apidae; genus Bombus; species Bombus campestris. The sequence continues at coordinate 6,346,449 of HG995147.1, read as the reverse complement.
GGATAAATATGTATATTTAAATATACTCAAGCAAAATCTTTTGAAAAGTACTCAAAAATTAAACCTCCCCAGGGATTTCTATTTTCAGCAGGATCGAGATCCTAAACATATGGCGTATATTGTTCGTCAGTGGATAATATATAATACTGCCCACACATTAAACACACCACCTCAAAGTCCCGATATGAATCCCATTGAGCACGTGTGGAACGAATTGGAAAAAAGAATTAGGAAACATAATATCACAAGCAAGTCTGAACTGAAGAAAGTTCTTCTGCAGGAATGGAGCAATATTGTACCTGAATTCACTAAAAAATTAGTCCACTCGATGCCCAGAAGATTAAAGGAAGTCCTTAAAAGAAAAGGACTGCCAACAAAATATTAGAAGTTTATTATGTAATTAGTTATAAGCGTAAATATTCTACTGTGCCAATAGTTTTGTCCACCCATAAAATGTTCAAAAAATATATTTTTGTTATTATTTTGCGTATTATTTTATTTATATTGTTGCTCTTGTTATGTAATAAACTAGAATAGATAATAAATAAATACGTCAAAAAGTTTTTTGTTTAAATCAATTTGTTTAGTAGTTATAAGCATTTCTATCATAACAATCATGCTGTGCCAATACTTTTGTCCAGCACTGTATGTATAATACAGTTTCATTTTACTAACAATAAGGGGAATAAAAGAAAGAACAATTAGTTAGATGGGGAAAAAGTTAACCTTATTCAGATAACATAAGATACATAATTCAAATTAATGTTTAATTAAGTAACACTTAAAATACAAACAAGCAAAAAAAAAAAAAAATACGGAAAAATGTATTTGATCAGTTTAATATTATGTTTCTATTTATTAATTACTGTAGAAATAGTACTAAAAATAAAATATTTTATCACTTTCTGATTTATACACTTAATTTAACGATACATAGTATCACAGATTTTATCACAGATATATGCAAAGTGTACGTAATGTAAATCAAGTTTCGCATATTTTTGCATGCGTCTAGATATTTTTGCATATTTTTTTATATTTAAGTATAAATTAATATTTCAAAACATAAGTAAAGCTAATAATAAGTTATAATGAGTTATCGTGTGCCCATATGTTTCATAAAAAAATAACTCTGATTCTTAGATACTTGTCAACACGTTTTTAAACTCAAAACAAAAATTGTTTTCTTTCGAACTCTGTAAAAAATTAAATTTTCTATTAAAATTGTGTTTTCACTATGAAACAATATAAATTCAATGTTAATTTTGTTATCCTTTCATTTAATATTTAGTCGATTTTCCCTTACTTTTTAATACTTCTATCAATCTGTGAGGTACACTATCCACTAATTTATTTAAAAAACAGGAGAGATATTATCCAAAGAAGTTATTGCTTTTTTTATAATTTAATATATATATATATGTCGGAGATGAAAGGACATCGGGCCTCCCCGTTGGAATTCTTGGAAGAGTGCCAAGCACTGACTGTGTAAACTTTTAGCGTTTATAAATCTCATAAATCTTTCTGAGTTAAACCGATTGTAGTTGTGATAGTGAGCTTGAGTTCAAGGCGACAACTAGTCGCCGAACGTAGCCGCGGTCACGGGACGGACGTTTTGTCTAACGGAGGCCTGGAGTGGTTGTATGGGTTCTCCGAGAAATGTAGTTGTGGTGGCATGCGGCCTCGAGAGCGGGCCTAGCCACGCGTGATGTTGCCTCGGAGGTGCCGATACGATGGGACATACATTGTATTAAGAATCAAACTCCAGGCAGACACTGCCTAGCAACCGCGTTTGGAACTTTCTCGATGCTTCCAAACGGGTACAGAAAACAAATGCAATCGTACAGCGAGAAAGATCTCCACGACGTGGGCATTCGTGCGATTGCCTTGGAGAGTGACGCATCGAGCATTTCGACAATCGTAATTGCGCTTAGAAAAGAGTTGTCCCGTTGACCGTGGATTCGTTTGAACTCAAAAACATTATTAATAGTATTCATTAAACTTGTTACCTGTTAATCTTAATATTCATACAATTTAGTATTCATTAACTTTATTATTAATCAAACTTATTATTCATTAGTCTTATTAGTTGTTAAGCTTAGTGATAGTTTTGTATATACGTGTAAATATAAACTCGGCTTTGTGGAGCGATGGCTGATCCGCGTGGGGAGTTGTCGCGCGCCCAAGACTCCAATCTAAATCCGACATATATATATATATATATTAATTTATAAGTTAATATATGTATTAAAGAATGATATTGCTGTACTCAAATGGGAAGATTCGTGAGATTTATCAACAAAGCACACTTCAATCATGGTACCGGGTACAAGAAATATTCGTAACATTCATGCTGCTTCTACAAGCCAACAGAGTCATCTGGAAAATTGAAACCACTAGCTGTTCTTGCATTCAATAAAGTGTGATATAGATTATTCGGATCAAATAGTTTCTTATGCCACTACAATTAGAAAAAAACTCAAACGGTACCGGAAATTTAGCATTCAACTTCTTCTGGGAATTACAGTTGTAAACGTTTTAATAGTTTACAAGATTACAACAAAGAAGGATACAAATATCAGAAAATTTAGAGATTTATTAGTTATGAAATTATTAGGGCTGATTGATGATGTAATGAAATCTTCTTTTAACGTAGACATCATAATATTGTCATCCGAAAGTGTGCTTCTGGATTGTTGAGGTTATCTGATAGAGGAGCGCGTGGATAAATTTCTAATAGAAATATATATTGAAGTAAGTATAAGTATAGATATAGTATATGCTGATCCAAATCCTCAGTCTAGCAGTGTTACATTACAATACAATATAATAGGGAGCAAGTTGATACATTGACAGCAAAGGATATTACCAAAAAATTAACCTTGGTGTGTAACTCTAGCTGAAAGTTACACGAAACAGCAATAAAAGTCTACTTACAGCTCTTTTGTTTCTAGACCTTGTGACCCAAAACAACCTCTCCTTTTCGTTAACTTTTTTGCTTCACCAAGTTCTATTTTCATCGTAACAGCGGTGTCCAGGTCACGGATATACAAAAGAAAAAGATGTAGAGTTTTTCCAGAAGTAAATACTTCAACAAGGACAAAGCATTACATTGTAAATGACTTTTTTAATAAACCATGATTCTATATTACTTTTGTAACAGTTTAATAGTCTTATTATTGTTGGGAATTGTGGATCTTACTCGCCGAAATGAACGTATAACAACACTCACATTACACGTAGAAATGATATTAAAGTAGTTTCATATTTATTTAATGTGTGATTTTCAAGATATTCGTAGATACACATTGCACATGTCTCAGCACTTTCTGTCTCATCATCTTCTACGAGTTTTACGGGACGTTGCGCACGCACATACTCCCATGTACACTCATACTCGCACATGTGTGTCACTACTACGCGGCTAATTCAGTGTAGCACACAAAATTACACATATCTCGATAATTATATCCTGTGAAATGTCTTTCCAAATAATTTTCCTACTAACTTACCTCGTAAGCACTCAAAGTACTCAAAGAAGCACAGCCTTTCGCTTCTTAAATTTTATATTGCCGACATTGCAATCCGAAGCGCTATAAAATCCTCAGATTCTCAAAACTGTAAACTCTTAAACTCTTGGAATACCCACCTATTTCTTCTTTATTCTGTAGCGGCACATGAGTCATAGGACGAGTCGAATCAAGAGTGATCCATGTTTTTTTGCCTCGAGGCATTGACAACGTTTCGATGTACGAGATGTAAAAGTAAACAAACTCCGGACAAAACAATATCACCAATACGTGCTACCGTCAACCGGAATCGAATTCAAACTTTCCGGTACTGGGTAACATTCGTATTTTTATGCATAATAATTAATGGAACAACAGGAACATAATTTTGGCAAATTTAGCACAATAAGGCATTATAGATATTCGTGCAATGTCCAAACACGACTGTTTATTCCAAAAAGCGAATATCAAAATATTAAGCAAAAATATTAAATTTTCAAATAATAATAAGTAATCTTCAATAATATTAACAATAAAACAACGAAACATGCTTTGACATTCTCTAAAAAGTTATTATTAAAATCTTCACTTTCGTGAAATAGAATTAATAATAAAAATATAAGAAGTAGATATTGAAAATGACAACGTAAGTTCGTGCTCGCCCTCCATATGCGGATACGCTAGTTACAAAAACGGTAACTAGAAGATTGTTCTAGATACAATCGATAGAGTCAATCGATAGTTCTTTAAGATGTTCTTTTGTTCTTTCTTTTCCCCTTAATCCATGTAAGTATGTGCAATAAAGGTTTTTCGGCTCAGAACGGAGTGATAGATTTATCCGTACAATATAGTAATAACTATTGCGATTCCACCTCTAAATATAGAAATAACGACAGTAAAAATACAAAAATGAAAATGAATAAATAAACTGAGACAAATAAGTTAATAAAACTCTTTTAACATATTGAAAAAGGTAAGTTAAATATATATAAAAATTAATGTTTTAAGGAAGATCAAATTAAGAAAACTCATTGAAAATTTAGTTTCTCTAACTGACCATTACTTATAGTTTTCACATAATCATTTAACAGACCATCTAGAAAAAATTGATAACAATTTAAAGAAAGTACTATGGTAATCTCGACCACAAATGTATTTGAAAATGCTAAATAATGTATATCTAATTAAATACTAATGTCTTTTAATTTGCATAAGATGTGTTTCTGATTTTCAGGTTGCAAAAATTCAGATTTCTAATTAGCATCATTTATTATGGTTTTCATGATCAAATACAAATGAATGAACAAAATGTAATCAATTCTTCTGCAACATAATGAGATAGATAAGTGTATAAGTAAATTTTAGTGGAATCATCAACAACACGATTGAATAAGTAATCGAAGGTTTGAAATTTGTTTTTGATTTCAAAGAAAATTTCTTTTAAAGCGAAATAAATTTGGCAATTTTGTAAATATGTGTTTTAATCTAATATCTTTTTCTGCATGAATTACTTCGTCATATGACGCACGATAATTAGAATCAGATAGCAGCCTATAATTTCCAAGTCGTATCTGCAATTTTTCAGTCATGAATTATCTTACTAGGAAATGAGATACGTAAAAATTTTGAATAGCAAAGTGGTAATAAAACTGTAATATTTTGATGGACAGCTTTAAGAGTATCTAATGTTAAATGAACATTTAGCTCTAAATTTTAGGAAGAATTTAATTTTTTAACATTACAAATTTCTTAAAAAACTCATACCTAAAGTAATTAAAAAATCTCTTTCTCTGATGTCTTTCACACTACTTGGAATATCCGTAATGCGAAATATTTCTAGAAAATGAGCTATATAAAAATAATTGAAATTTTCCAATTGCTATTATTGTACATTGATGAAAAATATTATCGACGAGGAGGACCTTTCGTTGGCCAAAATTATTAGGATATAATTTATAGATCAATTTATAAGCTGTCCTGCCAATTGAATCTTTTTCGAGATCCGCACATTATCGTACGAACTCGTACGTAATATGCACGAAAAACAATAGAAAATCATTAAATCTAATTACTAGCTATTAGTTCGTCTATATAGTAGTCGATGAAAATGAATATTTTATCTAAATTTGTTATATTTAACCAGTTATTTCTTACGTGTACCTTTCGTTGCATGAACGAAATCGAAAGAAAGAAAAATAATTTTATTAGATTTTGAAGGATTAGATTGGGGTTTGGGAGGCGATGGAGAGCGGACGTATTGGGGAGTTGCTCTCGCTAGGCGGTTGATGCGGTAGTGTTAGTTTCGAGTTTCGAATTCAAATGAGTTCTGATCTTAGGATCGAATCTTGTAGAACCGCTAGAAGAAGACTGTGGTGGCCCATCGGAGGAGGGTCGTTTATGATAAGACGGTGGAACTAGAAACCTGAGACAGATGAATTGAGGAATAGAGTTTGGTGACATGCTGGTGGTCGTGGTTGTTACGTTCTATTTAACGGGCGAACGAAAAGATAGCGTCAGCTGGCGTTTAATGCAACCAGCAATAGCTCCACTTTCGGCTAACCCGCTATGTGCGGGAATACTATCACGGGAGAGGATTAAAGTTGTTTGAGAGTAGATCGGTGGTTTAAAATAATTTATTTCGTATCTTACTCGATTGACAATTGGTGTTTCCTCGATGGACAGATGATAGTTAAAATGTTCAGTAGGCGAACACAGATCAGTTCACTCGAATTCAAACTCCAAAACTGCTCCGACTATTGCTTCAAAACTACTACTCGAAATCACTGTTTCAAAATTGCTATCTCAAAACTACTGTCTCACAATTACTGTCTCAAATTTCTGTTCGTGGCTTCTCCGAGTCACTATATTTATATCCTGTCGGAGATGGGAAAAGCGTCGGTCTTTCGTTTCAAATGTTTGGGAAGATCCCCAACGTTTGTTCAACCGCCGATCCTGCTTACTATTCGAATCATCACAATATCATTACAAAAACACCGTATACGAACGTAATTAGACGAGTCTTCGCAAAACATGACTCCGGACGATTTCAACTGTCTTTCACTTTGAATACCCCAAACACGATTTCGAATCGCCGTTTCGACTGTTTCGATTCGAAGGGATTTATCGATCCCGCTTTCGCGCCACGGGACGCGACAGTGGTGTACATCGTCGTCTTTAAATCTGGAATAGATTGGTGTAACAGGTGATATACAGTCTGTCACACAAGAGCGTGTCTGCGATATTTCTGTAAATATTTATATATTTGTAAAAAAATTTATATGAATTGAATCTACATCTAAAACACTAATATGTAAGATACAGATAGTGTATGGAGTATGAATGGATGGATGGCGATAAGTATCATAAAATGGTCGTTAAATAAGTTATTTGGATCAGAAGAACATAAATAACATTTATATAAGTAACATTTATATAAAGAACACTTAACTGTGGCTAATAAATGTAAGAAATTATAAGAGCCTTAATAACAACGACTCAACAAGCAAGAGTATCTATTTTGTTTGTTTTGGTTTAACCGAATACCATTAACAGTATATAGTGAAGTCAATGTTAATCGTTATCATAACAACAGTTAATATTGACTTCAAGATGAAGATAACAGATGAACAATAGAGGAGACAGTTAAAGGAGTTATTGGAGGATACACACAATACAATTTTACAACGGATTACTAAAAGATATATGGCCTTGGCAAGATTATATGGACAACGGAAATAGAATAATGATAATATGACAACATCGGAAACGTAAATGGACATGAAGAAGGAATAACGGCATTAGGACGAACTTCGCTACGTTTTTGGACTATTCTTAAATTGTAAAAAATATGAATAGAGTGACATGGAAGAATAAAAGTACGATGCAGGGGGTTTCGGAGCCCGCAGGCCCCGTCGGTGTTTCGAGTGGCGTTCCAGGCTCGACCCGACGGTTATCTAGAAACTGGGCAAACGACAAGAGGAGGGTGGATTCCAGAGCCCCTTCTCGTTCGGGAAATACGACCGGGGATTACAGCTACGAGGAGAATGAGTTCGAAGTCGGAGATGGTAATGAGAGGAGAAGGAAAAGGAGTAAAAGAGGGGCGTTGGGTATCACTCCTCCCCCAAAGAAGAACGCGAAGCTCCTTGAATTCACTAATGATATACAAGAGATAGTAGAGCAGAAGGGTTCCGACAGCCTAAAAGTCAGTGGTGGAGGGGTACCGCTGAGAATAGACTCGGTTGCTACCGTTAATGATGGATTTTTGGCTCCGGTCGTGAAAGAGGCTAGCGGAGTGGAGGGAAATTCCTCAACTTTGCTGAATGCTTTTTCGATGTCCATAAAGAGTGCCGTGCAATATTGTTTTGTTTCCAGCGCCTGTAAGATTTCATTCACGACTCTGTGCATTTGTTCTATTGTGGAGTGTTTATTCCTGAATCCAAATTGATGGTCCGGTATTAATTTTTCTTTTTCTATTATTGGTTTTAGGCGGTTATATATTACCTTTTCCAACAGTTTGAAAAACGCAGGTAGTAATGATATTGGCCTGTAAGATGCAGTTAGATGTGGGTTTTTGTTCGGTTTGGGTAACATTGCGATCTGTGCTATTTTCCATAGTGTAGGAAAGTACTGTATTCTTAGAACTGCGTTGAATATAATTGTTGTTAGTCTTATTGCCTTTGGGGGAAGGTTTTTTAAGATTTTTCCATTGATCAAGTCAAATCCTGGTGCTTTACTTGTCTTCGTTGCCTTAATTAAGTTTGTAACTTCTTGCGCTGTTGTGCTGAGTATGGTGTAGCGTTTATCAGTTGTGTTTCTGGCATTTTCCACTTCTTCATTTGTTTGCCATCCGGGGATGCTGTTATTAATTTCGTACGGCGGGAATATATTTTGTAGGTGCTTTGAGAATTCTTCTGCCTGTTCTTCGTTGTTTCTGGCCCATGTGTTGTCCATTTTTCTGATTGCTAGGATAGATTTTATTGTTTTCTTAACTTTGTTAGTGACTTTCCATAGAGAGTAGTTGGTATTCTCAGGCGTGGATAGTGATTCGATGAATTTTGAGAATTCGTTATTATGATGTTCCCTTATTTTATTTTTTAATTCCTTTGCAAGTTTATTTAGGTTTTTCTTGTTTTCTCGTGTTCTCTGTTTTTGCCATTTTGCTTTCGCTTTTCTTTTTTCCCTGATTTTGTCTAGGATGTCCTGCGGAATAATTTTTGTTTGCCTGCTATTTGATTCATGGGTAGTGGTTGCCCGCGCTGCTTCCTGTATTATTTCTGTCAAAGTTGCTACTGCCTGTTCAACGTGTTCACGTGTTTTCAACGGGATATTGCAATTGATTTTGTTTTCGATTAATTCTTTGAAAGATTGCCAATTGGTGGTCTTATTGCATAGTGAATCTGTCCTGCTATAAAGTAGTGGTTTGCTTGCGTATTCTATTATAATTGGTGTATGGTCGGAGTTAAGCTCAAGGCTGGTTGTTATTTTTAATTTGCTCGCATTTAGTCCTTTTGTTATTGCAAAATCCAACAGGTCAGTTATTTTAATGAGGTCTGTCGGCCAGTACGTTGGTTTTCCTGTAGATAGTACATTGAGGTTGTTGCTTCTGATATATTTTTCTAATGTCCTCCCTCTCGGCGTATTAATTCTCGAACCCCATAATGTGTGCTTTGCGTTAAAGTCTCCCGCCGCTATGTATTTGTCGCCTAAGGATTCAAAGTACTCTTCCCATTTTTTTAGTGTCATTTTGTGTCTCGGTGGTACATATACTGCTGATATCTGGAAGTAATTGTCACTGGTTTGTATTGTGACAGTGGTTGCTTGTAAGTGTTCTTGATTTGTTTGACTATGTAGGTGATGCTTGATGTCATTTTTTATTATTACTGCAGTTCCTCCATGTGCTTTACCTGAGGGATGTTTGGTGTCGTAGATGGTGTAGTACGGAATTTTCATGTAACTTTTTAGAGTGAAATGTGCTTCTGAGACAAGTAGTATATCAATATTGTTTTTATACAAAAATGTTTTAATTTCGTGGACTCGCTGTTGCAAGCCATTGGAGTTCTAGGCTGCTATTTTCAACTTGTCCATCTCTATTTTTTACTTAGCAAGTTTGTGAGTAGTTGTAACATGATTGTTGTTTGTTGTACTTGTTGTCTTAATACTGTGTTTAGCTCGCTCATCATTTTTCCCAGCATTTCCATGCTTTTGGTGGATCGTTTGAACATTTCTTTGATTTCTGTAGCGTCTTCGATGTTATTGCTTTGGTTCTGATTGGTTGTAAGCGTTGCTTGGCTAATGTTTTTGGTTACTTGTGCGTAGCTTCGGTTACTTTGGGGATCTATGTTTCTGATTATGGCGCTCGGTTCATATTGTGCTTTCAATGTCGTTTCATTTTCCGTTGTACTTTGTTGTGGTTGGTAGTTATTGAGTGATCTGTTGCGAAGTGGCGGAAAAAGTTTACATTGTAGTTGTTTCCTGATTTCGCATCCTTTATAGCTGGCTGAGTGGTTTCCGTTGCAATTATAGCATCTAACTTCTTCTATTTTTCCTGTGTGTGGGCAGTGTATTGTTAGGTGATTTTTTGCACATTTGACACATGCCGGGCTTCTGTTACAATAATTTTTTGTGTGGCCGTATTGTTGGCACCGCATGCATTGTGGTATATCTTTTTTGTATCGTGGTGGTTCTACTGTTACAATTGTATTTAGTATCTTTTTTATTTCGTAAATTTCTTTGTTATTGGATCTGGGTTCGAGTTCTATTAAGAATAATGGTAAGGGTTGTTTCGTGTCATATCTTGTCATATTGTTTATTGTTCTTGTTTGGTGGCCAATTTTTGCTAATTCGTCGCTTAGTTTTTTTGTGTTGGTTTTTGGATGTAATCCTCTTATGACTATTTTGTAGCTCCTTTCCGTTTTGAGCTGGTATGTGTGGTATATAGCATTTTTATCCTTTAATTCTTTTATCACTTTCCTATATACTTAGGGGGTATTTGTTTGGATTTTTACTTGTTCTAGTTTTGTTTGTTTTATCGTATAGTTCTCCTTTCCGACTGTATTGTTTAGTAGATCAATAAGCGAGTCTATTATTTGGGCTTCAACATATATTGGTGGTGGTTTTGATATGCAAGTTGATTTGGTTGTGTTTTTGCTTGTCGGGTCATTGTCTATTTCTTCAGTTAATGAGCTAAAGGAGTTTCTTAAAGGTAATTCTTGCAGCCATCGCTGCTTTTCTGTGTCTGGGTTTGCTGCAGTACTTGTGCCTAGAATTATTTTTCGTTTTTTGCTTGTCTTTTCTAGTTTCCAGTTTTCGTCCTGGTAACTCCTTTCGTTGTCGTGTCTGTACTCCTCTTGTCTCCACTACTCTCCCGTTTCTTCTGTGTCCATATCGTTTTGGTTGTTGCTATTTTGCTGTTGTTGTTTCAAGCCTGGTAAGTCTAACGACCCATTTACGTAGTAGTTTTCACCTTTAGTTGCAATCTTAATTATTGGTATCTGCTGCTGCATTGTTTGGCACTTTCACTGAACTGTTCTTAACACTAAACCGTTTCACTTGGCTGGAGCACACATTTGCTTACGCACATCTGTCCACCTCGGTTTCCCGAGCAGGACTGACTCTAAATTTAGCATATAATAAGAAGTAAACGATTGTCCAGAAAGCGAGACTCACGTTTTCGCACGACGATTTTATGTACTTCTACGCCACCAAAGTTTCGAAATAAGTAACATATTCTTTTTTTGTTCGGTAATTTTCATTTTTACACATATTAACCAGTAAACTGCGGAATTTCAATTTTAGAAATCTCTCATGAGGCGTATACATAAAATCAAGCGATGACAAATATAAACGTCAAACTCAAAGCAAATACTCCTTTTTTAGTAAATTTTACAATAAAATTAATGCAAAACAATGATGGCTTACCGTTTTATTAGAGAAAATTAACAATTTATTGTTGAAAAAATTATTGTTATAAAAAATTTGGAAATTACAACTAAATAATAAAATTCATAAACGAAAAGGTTTAAAATTACTACGACTCATACCGTGTGTGAATGTAGTATTTCCTTCGCTAAAAGATGATTATTTAACTCTGAAAAGGGTAAAATTTCAAGAAGATAAATCGTTAAATTTGACATTTTATTGTCTTCAATAGTACTTGTAGCGGCACTCGACAGTGAACTTTTCAACGGTTTCTGTCCCGTGGCTCGCTACACAAAGATCCTATCCTCCGGACAGGATGATTGCCAGATGTCGAAATATCTTCATAGTATATTGCATCTAGCCTAAGGACCCGCTATAAATCTTAGGATTTATCTAGCTAAGATTCCTCAAACGAACAAATAGTCTTTGTCCTAACAGTCCCTAAATCTATCTCCTACTATGGAAAGATATGGGAAATCTGCTTTTCTCAGTTACGATGCTTTCCGCTAACAACTTTCTCTCGAGGGTGGTTAGCATCCTTCTTCAACGTCCATTTATCCTTAGACACGCCCCATCATAATTTTCCTCTGCAGCATCATCGTGACGGAAAATCAGTCGTTAGACGTCAGTCAGAGTCGATAGTTGGTAATTAGCAGTAATAGTTGACCCGAGTTCCTCGACATCTTAAGCAATCATCATCCGAACTTGTATCGTGCATCGTAACGCATCGCCTAGAAGTCCAATTTGTAATCGCGAATCGCGTGGCGCTCATAGTAATCGCGAGTTTTACGCAAAGTATACATATAAAGTATTTGTTAATAAATATTATTGTTAATTATACTCGAGTGTTTCTTCAGCACCTATCACGATCTACCCACCACATACTTAATCTCGGTACTTTATAGTTATACTTTTCTACAGATTTTGTAAATTTTCTTTTTATAATATATATGTCGGAGATGAAAAGACATCGGGCCTCCCCGTTGGAATTCTTAGGAAAAGGCGAGACAATGAGCTTGAGTTCGAGGCGCCAAACAAAACGCCGAGCGTAGCCGCGGTCACGGGATGGATATTTTGTCTAGTGGAAGTATAGAATTACTTAGCCCTCCTTACGAAAAGATAATAGTACCAATGCTCTACAGTGCGCATTCCAACGGCCTCTGCCACGTGGTTTGCCACACGCAGACCCTATTCTTCGGGCAAAACGATTGCCAGATGTCGATGCATCTTCACAGGACATTTAGTTAACTAAGGACCTCCAAACGAACAAACAGTCTTTATCCTAACAGTCCCCAAATCTATCACCCGTTGCGGGAAGATATAGGAGATCTGTTTTTCCTCACGAACGACGCTCCCCGTTACCAACTTTCTCTCAAGGGCGGCTAGCATCCTTTTCTAACCACCAACATAGAGATTAACCAATTAACAGCAACGTCCATTTCCCTCACTTTCTGGGCGAGGGTTGCCCTCGACGAATCCGATGATCTCGTGCCCTGAGACACACCCCGTCACAGTTTACCTCTGCAGCATCACGATGACGGGGAGACATTCTTATGATCTCGTCCGCGAGTGGGACGACGTCTTCGCGATCGGTGGATATTCACGGGGTTCGACTTAGACTTTTCAAAAGAGAGGGTAGCCGTTGTCCCGTTGGCCGCGGATTCGTTATCGAACTTAGGATCATTGTCATTAGTATCTCGAGTATCTAGTTACCACGGCTACTTGTCAAATTCTGTACTGATCATATCCGTACCGGTATATACTTTCTCTATTATGTAACCTCGGTGGCTAATTCAAGAGAACATTCATTTCGCGCCCCTAACCCTAATCTTAATGTTAATCCGACATATATATATGTCGGAGATGAAAGGAAAGCCGAAGCCTATTCTTGGAAATTTTGGGAATGTCCTCTAGTACTCTAGCTTAGATTTTATCATAGCTGTAATTGCTCGAGATTCGTGATAGCGAGATTGGGTTCGAGGTGACAATTGGTCGCCGAACGTAGCCACGGTCGCGGGACGGACGTTTTGTCTAACGGAGGCCTGGAGTGGTTGTATGGGTTCTCCGAGAAACGTAGTTGTGGTGGCATGCGGCCTCGAGAGCGGGCCTAGCCACGCGTGATGTTGCCTCGGAGGTGCCGATACGATGGGACATACATTGTATTAAGAATCAAACTCCAGGCAGACACTGCCTAGCAACTGCGTTTGGAACTTTCTCGATGCTTCCAAACGGGTACAGAAAACAAATGCAATCGTACAGCGAGAAAGATCTCCACGACGTGGGCATTCGTGCGATTGCCTTGGAGAGTGACGCATCGAGCATTTCGACAATCGTAATTGCGCTTAGAAAAGAGTTGTCCCGTTGACCGTGGATTCGTTGAACTCAAAAAAAAAAAAACATCGTTAATAGTATTCATCAAACTTGTTATCTGTTAATTTCATTATTCGTACAATTTAGTATTCATTACCTTTATTATTAATCAAACTTATTATTCATTAGTCTTATTAGTTGTTAAGCTTAGTGATAGTTTTGTATATACGTGTAAATATAAACTCGGCTTTGTGGAACGATGGCTGATCCACGTGGGGAGTTGTCGCGCGCCCAAGACTCCAGTCCAAATCCAACATCAGAAGTGGGATCAGGCCCATATATTACCATGGAACAACTCATGAGAGTCGTGGACCGGTTAACTCAACCAAGGGAGCAAAAAACGAGTACGGAATCTGCAAAGCTAGTGTTACCGCGATTTAATCCCGAAGTCGCGGGCGCCGACCCAGCTACATGGTGCTCGACTGTCCGCCGGGCAATGAGAAGACATCCTTTACAAGGGTACGAGTTGTTTTCTGCCTTAAGTGTTGCCCTAGAAGGTTCCGCCGGAAGCTGGTTTACGCAAATACAGCCAGACGAAGACATTACCTGGCCGAGGTTCGAAGAACTTTTCACTACGCGTTATGGCGTCGGAAAAACGGCAGCGTCGGCGCTCATGATGATCGCCAGGGAATCCATTGAAGGACGAAGCCCCGGGAGTTTATGGTATGCGTCTCAATTCACTTCTGTGGGCGAGGTGGCAAAATTTAACGGTGGCCGAAATAACCAACGCCGTCACCCTCTATCTGCTGACCGTGCGAGATCCAAGCTTTGAACGATTGGCATTCACGAGCGATCTCCAGACTTTGGACCAATTTCGAACTGAAATGAGAGCTTTCTCTTACAAAAAGAAATTGACGCCTCTGCCAGCTAATCCGTCCATCAGTCCAGAAGCCAAACGACAGAGATCACCAGAACCCCGGATTAAGTGTTACCGCTGTGGTGCCCGTGGACATAGAAAAACAGAGTGTCCCAAAAGGATGAAGTCAGGACGAGAGCAGAACATGCGAAACGCAAGGGAAAGCCGACCAGCCGCGTCCTCGAAGGTGTCCTGTTTCAAATGCAGGGAGGAGGGACATATCGCGTCTAATTGTCCGCTATTGCGAATGGGAAACGACGGTCCCAAGAGCGAACGCCGAGTCGACTCTTGTGTATTGGAAGCTCCAACTGGCAGATTAAGTCATCTAGGTGAGTCGTTTCCATTTTGTTTCGATTCCGGAGCCGAATGTTCTCTGATTCGAGAGTCCATAGCCCCGAAATTTTCCGGTAAAAGAATGACTGAGGTAGTGGTAATGCGCGGAATAGGAAATACCCGCGTTACGTGCACATCTCAGATTTTGTCCGTAGTGAGCATTAATGGTTTTATATTGGAGATAACTTTCCATGTCCTTGCAGACAGTTACTTGAAGCATGATATTATGATTGGTCGCGAAATCTTAAGCCAAGGATTCGACGTAAATATTACGCGCAATAATCTCGATATTTGCAAAACGAAGATAGTTAATGCCTGCAATAAAACCGCCGAAGATGAGATCAATATCGATACAGTAGACACCAAGGTATTTGGTAAAGATAAAAGCCGACTAATTTCCATTCTTCAAACTTTCAAAGAGTCATTTATTACGGGTTTCCCGCGCACTCGCGTAAATACGGGCCAGTTGGAAATTCGATTAATTGACCCCAACGTCACCGTGCAAAGAAGCCCTTATAGACTTAGCGAGGAGGAGCGGAAAATAGTCCGAGAGAGAATAACCGAACTGATTCAGGCGAAAATTATAAGGCCTAGCAGTTCACCATTTGCAAGCCCCATGTTGCTCGTAAAAAAAAAGGACGGCACAGATAGACTGTGCGTAGATTTCCGCGCGCTGAATAAAAATACGGTCGCGGATCGCTACCCTCTCCCTCTTATAGCCGATCAAATTGCGAGGCTGCAAAAGGCTAAATATTTTATCAGCCTGGACATGGGCAGCGGATTTCATCAAATCCCTATCCATCCGAATTCGACCGAATATACTGCATTCGTTACACCCGACGGACAATACGAGTATATAACGATGCCGTTCGGATTGAAAAACGCACCGTCCGTTTTTCAAAGGGCCATCCTCAAAGCTCTAGGCGACCTCGCGTATTCGTATGTTATCGTTTATTTGGATGACGTCCTAATTATTGCCGACTCGGTGGACCAGGCGTTAGAAAGATTGAACACCGTCTTAGATATCCTCGTGAAAGCCGGATTTTCTTTTAACTTTGCAAAATGCTCCTTTTTAAAGACATCGATACTTTACTTGGGATACGTAATCCATAACGGGGAAGTTCGTCCTAACCCGGGTAAAATACTCGCGTTGAGTTCGTTACCTGCGCCAACAACAGTTACGCAGCTCAGGCAGTTTATAGGCCTAGCCTCCTATTTTCGGAAATTTGTTCCCAAATTCTCGCAAATCATGAAACCTCTATATTCGCTCACATCAAACAATAAAAACATAACCTGGACAGAGAAACACGAGGAGATCAGACAAAAGGTAATTTCCGTTCTAACTAACGAACCGGTACTAATGATGTTTGACCCTAATTATCCCATAGAACTGCATACTGACGCTAGTTCTGACGGTTATGGGGCCATTTTAATGCACAAGGTCGATGGAAAAAACCGGGTCGTTGAGTATTACAGTAAAAGGACCAGTCCCGCGGAATCCAGGTATCATTCATATGAACTGGAAACGTTAGCAGTTGTGAACGCCGTCAAGCATTTTCGACACTATTTGCACGGGCGAGAGTTCCTAGTTGTTACCGACTGTAATTCGTTAAAAGCCTCCAGCAACAAGGTAAATCTAAACGACCGGGTCTACAGGTGGTGGGCCTACTTACAAACCTTCACTTTTGACATTATATATCGAGAAGGTAAACGAATGTCCCATGTAGATTTCTTTTCGCGAAACCCCATAAACACTGACCGTAATGTAATTACCAAAGTCGAAGAAAAGGAAATTAATCTGGCCGAAATTTCAGAAGACTGGCTATTAGCAGAACAACGCCGCGACCCCCAAATTTCGGAAATAGTTAGTAAACTACAGAACGATGAGCTCGCGGAAGATATCGCGAACACGTACGAGATACGATCCGGCACCCTTTGTCGTAAGATACAAAGGAAAGGTAGAACTCTTTGCTTGCCTATTGTCCCCAGGGGTTTTAGGTGGTCTGTCATTAATCATGTGCATCAGTCAATTATGCACTTAGGTTGGGATAAAACGCTCGAGAAACTGTACGAGTATTACTGGTTCGAGGGAATGGCGAAGTATGTTCGCAAATTCGTCGAGAACTGTCATGCTTGTCGAGTTTCAAAGGCAAGTTCAAGCAAAGTACAAGCCGAACTATATCCTATACCTAAGGCCAGCATACCTTGGCATACGGTGCACATGGACATAACAGGCAAGTTGAGCGGGAAAAATGATTTCAAAGAGTATGTCGTTGTTTTGGTCGACGCCTTCACAAAATTTGTATACCTACACCACACGCGTAAACTAGACTCTCTTAACGTCATCAAAGCCCTTAAATCCGCTATATTTTTATTCGGTTGCCCCTGCCGGATAATAGCGGACCAAGGAAGATGTTTTACGGGCAAAGAATTCCAAGAGTTCTGCGCAAGTAAACAAATTAAAATCCATTTAATTGCGACGGGTGCTAGTAGAGCTAATGGACAGGTAGAGCGTACTATGTCCACGTTAAAGAATATGTTTACGACAGTAGAAACGACCGGGCGGTCATGGCAGGATGCGATCGGTGAAATACAGTTGGCCCTGAATTGCACCACCAATCGTGTAACTAGGTCGAGCCCGCTAGAATTGTTAATCGGTAAGACGGCAAGACCCTTCGGGTTATCGCTACCCGAAAACATTGAAGAAAGGGAGGTAGATATCTCAGACGTAAGGCAACAGGCAATAAAACATATGGAAATCGATGCTAGTTATGATAAAGATCGGTTCGATAAAACTAAAGCCAAAGTGGTTACATTTAATCTCGGTGATTTCGTATTACGTAAAAACGAGGAAAGAAATCAAACCAAGCTAGATCCAAAGTTCAGGGGTCCATTTGTAGTAGCAGAGATTTTGGAAGGAGACAGGTACACCTTAAAAACGTTAGACGGTAAACGATCCTACAAGTACAGCCATGACAAGTTAAGGAAGATGCCAGATGGTTGCATTCCTGCTGAGTTGGATGTCTGTAGTGATGACGGGGACAGTCGCCACGACGGTATACGCACCCCGATCTCGGAAGATCGGTAACACGGGTGGTGGAGTTTGGACTCGTCGGTGAGCGAAGAAAAGGGTTACCGGGCCTGGCGAGGTGGGGGTATGGACTCACATACACTTTTCGATTTGCCCTGGAGGAGGTGGAGTGAATAATTCACATGCACTTCGTGGACGAGGAAAGTGGGAATTATGTGAGTCTGAATCCACTCCAGGGTAAGAGGGTAACCCGGCTCAGGGAGGACGTGGAACTCTGCGTGTGATCTTGAGATTCGTTTGGGTGCGAAGTCAAAGATAGTCCACTGTGTCATTGCAGTCTGTCTGCCGATTCACGGAATGCAACTACCACTTCAAATACTAATCGTAATGCCACCGATTTTGCCTTTTTTTCTTTCATTCTTGTTATCAAACAGCCAACCAAAATTTTTGTTGTTGAACTGGACCTTTGATCTGTTTGGACAATTCGTTTACATTGTAAATAACGTTAGTTAAATAGAGTCTAATGTTGGGAAAATCCAATATTTTAGGTACACCCGAGGACGTGTGATAGTCAGGATGGCCGTGTCGGAGATGAAAGGAAAGCCGAAGCCTATTCTTGGAAATTTTGGGAATGTCCTCTAGTACTCTAGCTTAGATTTTATCGTAGCTGTAATTGCTCGAGATTCGTGATAGCGAGATTGGGTTCGAGGTGACAATTGGTCGCCGAACGTAGCCACGGTCGCGGGACGGACGTTTTGTCTAACGGAGGTCTGGAGTGGTTGTATGGGTTTTCCGAGAAATGTAGTTGTGGTGGCATGCGGCCTCAAGAGCGGGCCTAGCCACGCGTGATGTTGTCTCGGAGGTGCCGATACGATGGGACATACATTGTATTAAGAATCAATCTCCAGGCAGACACTGCCTAGCAGCGGCGTTTGGAACTTTCTCGATGCTTCCAAACGGGTACAGAAAACAAATGCAATCGTACAGCGAGAAAAAATCTCCACGACGTGGCCATTCGTGCGATTACCTTGAAGAGTGACACATCGAGCATTTCGACAATCGTAATTGCGCTTAGAAAAGAGTTATCCCGTTGACCGTGGACTCGTTGAACTCAAAAAAAACATTGTTAATAGTATTCATTAAACTTGTTATCTGTTAATCTCATTATTCGTACAATTTAGTATTCATTACCTTTATTATTAATCAAACTTATTATTCATTAGTCTTATTAGTTGTTAAGCTTAGTGATAGTCTTGTATATACGTGTAAATATAAACTCAGCTTTGTGGAACGATGGCTGATCCACGTAGGGGTTGTCGCGCGCCCAAGACTCCAGTCCAAATCCGACATATATATATGTCGGAGATGAAAGGACATCGGGCCTCCCCGTTGGAATTCTTGGAAGAGTGCCAAGCACTGTCTGTGTAAACTTTTAGCGTTTATAAATCTCATAAATCTTTCTGAGTTAAACCGATTGTAGTTGTGATAGTGAGCTTGAGTTCAAGGCGACAACTAGTCGCCGAACGTAGCCGCGGTCACGGGACGGACGTTTTGTCTAACGGAGGCCTGGAGTGGTTGTATGGGTTCTCCGAGAAATGTAGTTGTGGTGGCATGCGGCCTCGAGAGCGGGCCTAGCCACGCGTGATGTTGCCTCGGAGGTGCCGATACGATGGGACATACATTGTATTAAGAATCAAACTCCAGGCAGACACTGCCTAGCAACCGCGTTTGGAACTTTCTCGATGCTTCCAAACGGGTACAGAAAACAAATGCAATCGTACAGCGAGAAAGATCTCCACGACGTGGGCATTCGTGCGATTGCCTTGGAGAGTGACGCATCGAGCATTTCGACAATCGTAATTGCGCTTAGAAAAGAGTTGTCCCGTTGACCGTGGATTCGTTTGAACTCAAAAACATTATTAATAGTATTCATTAAACTTGTTACCTGTTAATCTTAATATTCATACAATTTAGTATTCATTAACTTTATTATTAATCAAACTTATTATTCATTAGTCTTATTAGTTGTTAAGCTTAGTGATAGTTTTGTATATACGTGTAAATATAAACTCGGCTTTGTGGAGCGATGGCTGATCCGCGTGGGGAGTTGTCGCGCGCCCAAGACTCCAATCTAAATCCGACATCAGAAGTGGGATCAGGCCCATATATTACCATGGAACAACTCATGAGAGTCGTGGACCGGTTAACTCAACCGAGGGAGCAAAAAACGAGTACGGAATCTGCAAAGCTAGTGTTACCGCGATTTAATCCCGAAGTCGCGGGTGCCAATCCAATCTCGTGGTGTTCCGCTGCCAGTCGACTTATGAAGGACTACCCGCTACGAGGCAGCGCGTTATTCTCTGCCTTGAATAACGCTCTCGAGGGATCTGCCGCTCACTGGTTTACGCAAACGGTGAACGATGAAGATCTCACCTGGCCGGCGTTTAAGGAGCAATTCACCGCGCGCTACGGTGGCCACGAGACAGAAGCCGCGGCCCTAATGAAGCTGTACCAGGAGCAACCATTGAAGGACGAGTCCTTAGGAGCTTTCGGTGCCCGCATTCGTTCCCTCCTGAAGACGAGGTGGCATAATTTACCTGTGACCGAAATAATTAACGCTACCGTCCTGTGCCTACTGAGCTCGAAAGCCCAGTGCTTCAAAAGACTGGCATTCGCTAGTGATATCAAGACGGAGGAGCAGTTTCAGAGCGAAATGCGACTCCTCTTCCACGAGAGGAAGTCGACGGCTGTGGCTGAAAACTCGCCGACGGAACCTGAAGCCAAACGACGCAGGATACCCGACGCCCAGCTTAAGTGCTACCGATGTGGACGCCGTGGGCATAGAGCGACGGAATGCCGCAGGAAAATTAACCCGGAGAAGGCGAAGGAGGAACGAGATTTTGGAACGGGGCAGCCAGCCACAACATCGAGGATAACTTGCTTCAGGTGCCAGAAGGAGGGACATATCTCGCCTGATTGCCCGTTGTCGCGGAAACGGAAGCACGACTCCAGTGGAGAACGGCGAGTCGACTCCTGCTTAGTGGAAGCCCCGACGGGCAGGTTGATCCACCTGGGTGAGTCGTTTCCATTTTGTTTCGATTCTGGAGCCGAATGTTCGTTGATTAGAGAGTCGATAGCTTTGAAACTTTCCGGCAAGAGAATGACCGACGTAGTAGTAATGCGGGGAATAGGGAACACTTGCGTTAAATGCACGACCCAAATTTTGTCAATAGTTTGTATTAACGGTTTCACGTTAGAGATACTCTTCCATGTTCTTAACGATAGCTACTTAAAGTACGATATCATGATTGGCCGCGAAATTTTGAGCCAAGGCTTTGATGTAAATATTACACGGAATAGCCTCACTATTTGCAAGACAAAAGCGGTCGATGTCTGCAATAGAACCGACGGAAACGAGATCGATATTAACGAAGTCGACTCCGGCGTGCTCGGCAACGACAAAAGCCGACTAATTTCAATCCTCGAAGAATTCAAAGATTCATTCATTACGGGTTTCCCACGTACGCGTGTAAATACGGGTCAACTAGAGATACGTTTAATTGATCCTAACGTCACCGTACAAAGAAGACCCTATAGACTTAGCGAGGAAGAACGAAGGGTAGTACGCGAGCGGGTAAGCGAACTAATCAGGGCAAAAATTATAAAACCTAGTAATTCACCATTCGCGAGCCCTATGTTACTCGTGAAGAAGAAGGACGGCTCCGATAGACTATGCGTGGACTTCCGAGAGTTAAATAAAAATACGATCGCGGACAGGTACCCCTTACCCCTTATCGCGGACCAAATCGCGCGATTGCAAAGGGCAAAGTATTTTATCAGTCTAGACATGGCCAGTGGGTTCCACCAAATCCCCATTCACCCGAACTCTACCGAATACACCGCGTTCGTCACCCCCGACGGGCAATACGAGTATACGACGATGCCTTTCGGATTAAAAAATGCACCATCCGTCTTCCAGAGGGCTATCCTTAAGGCCCTGGGCGATCTTGCCCACTCGTACGTTGTTGTTTATCTGGACGACGTTTTGATTATTGCCGACTCGATAGATCAAGCTCTGGAAAGACTGCGTATTGTGTTAAACACCCTCGTAAACGCCGGGTTCTCTTTCAATTTTTCCAAGTGTTCCTTCCTAAAGACGTCCGTATTGTATCTCGGATACGTGATTAATAACGGAGAAGTTCGCCCCAATCCGGGTAAAATACAAGCTTTGAGCTCCCTACCTGCGCCAGCGACCGTCACACAGCTGAGACAATTCATAGGTCTAGCCTCTTACTTCCGAAAGTTTGTCCCCAAATTTTCACAGATAATGAAACCGTTATACGCACTCACTTCCGGTAATAGAGACATAACCTGGACAGATAGACATGAACGCATCAGACAGAAAATAATTTCCGTTCTGACCGACGCGCCGGTGCTAATGATATTCGACCCAAATTACCCAATAGAACTACATACCGACGCTAGTTCGGACGGGTATGGGGCTATCTTAATGCATAGAGTCGACGGCAAGAACAGAGTAATAGAATATTACAGTAAGAGAACTAGCCCCGCGGAATCCAGGTACCATTCATACGAACTAGAGACGTTGGCAGTCGTAAACGCCATCAAACACTTTCGCCACTACCTACATGGACGCGAATTTCTTGTTGTCACCGATTGTAACTCCCTGAAGGCGGCCCGTAATAAAATAAACCTAAGCGATAGAGTCTATCGGTGGTGGGCTTACTTGCAAACTTTCACTTTCGACATCATATATCGGGAGGGTAGGCGAATGTCCCACGTAGACTTTTTCTCGCGGAACCCCGTAGACAGCGACAATACCGCAATCAACAAAACCGAAGAAAAGATAATTAATCTAGCCGAAGTCCCGGAAGATTGGTTGCTAGCAGAACAACGCCGCGATTCACAAATTCTAGAAACCGTCAATAAATTACAAAATGACGAGCTCGCGGAGGACCTCGCGAACACTTATGAACTGCGATCCGGTGTCCTTTATCGTAAAATACAGAGGAGGGGCAGAACCCTCTGCTTGCCCATTATACCGAGGGGTTTTAGATGGTCGGTTATCAACCACGTACATCAGTCCATTATGCACTTAGGTTGGGACAAAACGCTCGAGAAACTGTACGAGTGTTACTGGTTCGAAGGAATGGCGAAATATGTTCGCAAATTCGTAGAGAACTGTCACGCTTGTCGGGTCTCCAAAGCGAATTCGGGTAAAATACAAGCCGAATTACATCCCATACCTAAGACTAGCATACCGTGGCATACGGTCCACATCGATATAACTGGCAAACTCAGCGGTAAGAGCGACTCTAAGGAATATGTCGTTGTCTTAATAGATTCCTTTACGAAATTCACCTACTTACACCATACCCGTAAGATAGATTCCCTCAGCACCGTTAAAGCACTCAAGTCCGCCACATTTTTATTCGGCAGCCCCTCGCGGGTAATAGCGGATCAGGGAAGATGTTTTACGGGAACTGAATTCCGAGACTTCTGTCAGAATAAGGGTATCAAGCTCCATTTGATAGCAACCGGCGCTAGTAGGGCTAATGGACAGGTAGAGCGTACTATGGGCACGTTGAAAAATATGTTCACGACAGTAGAAACGACCGGGCGATCATGGCAAGACGCGATCGGCGAAATTCAACTGGCCTTGAATTGCACCACCCACCGCGTGACCAAATCAAGTCCACTAGAATTATTAATCGGTAGAACAGCGAGACCCTACGGGTTATCGTTACCTGGGAATATCGAGGAACGAGAAGTAGATATCTCCGATGTCAGGCAGCGGGCCATAAGGAACATAGAAATTAATGCTACATGTGATAAGGATAGGTTCGACGAAACCAAAGCTAAAGTGGTTAGATTCAATCTCGGCGATTTTGTGTTGCGAAAAAATGAGGAGAGAAATCAAACTAAGCTAGATCCGAAATTCAAGGGTCCACTCGTAGTAACAGAGGTCTTGGAAGGAGATAGGTACATTCTAAAGACGTTAGACGGCAAGCGGTCGTATAAGTATAGTCACGATAGGTTAAGAAAAATGCCGGATGGTTGCATTCCTGCCGGGTTGGATGTCTGTAGTGGTGACGACAATAGTGACCATGGCGAGATGAGTACCCTGACCTCGGAGGGTCACTAGCGGCCGGTGGGGGGGGAGTTCGGGTACGCCCATGAGCAATTGTGATTACGCCACTTAATGCCTGTAAGGCCCACCATGATGCGCGTGTATTGTGTCCCTTGCCGCCCAATGTGTGTCTTGGCGGATATGTAATTGTGTCCCTTGCTGCCCAATGTGTGTCTTGGCGGATATGTAATTGTGTCCCTTGCCGCCCAATGTGTGTCTTGGCGGATATGTAATTGTGCCCCTTGCCGCCCAATGTGTGTCTTGGCGGATATGTAACTATACCACGTGGAGTCTGTAACGTACTTGTGGCAGAGGTAATCACGCTCGCAGGCCGCCGAACGAAGCCTCTGGTCGCGTGATCTAGAGAAACGAGACTCGTCTGGGTGCGAATTCGAGGATGGTCTATCATGTCACCGCGACCGGACAGATAATTCACAGGATGCAACTAACACGTCGAGTATTAGTTATAGTGTCACGAACCATTGTTGTTATTTTTGCCATTGAACATTCGATCAAAGTTCTGTTACTACACTGGACCCCTGGCTTATTTGAACGTTTAGTTGAAATTGTAAATAACGTCAGTCATATCGGGTCTAATGTTAGGAAAATCCAATATTTCAGATACACACGAGGACGTGTGATAGTCAGGATGGCCGTATCGGAGATGAAAGGACATCGGGCCTCCCCGTTGGAATTCTTGGAAGAGTGCCAAGCACTGTCTGTGTAAACTTTTAGCGTTTATAAATCTCATAAATCTTTCTGAGTTAAACCGATTGTAGTTGTGATAGTGAGCTTGAGTTCAAGGCGACAACTAGTCGCCGAACGTAGCCGCGGTCACGGGACGGACGTTTTGTCTAACGGAGGCCTGGAGTGGTTGTATGGGTTCTCCGAGAAATGTAGTTGTGGTGGCATGCGGCCTCGAGAGCGGGCCTAGCCACGCGTGATGTTGCCTCGGAGGTGCCGATACGATGGGACATACATTGTATTAAGAATCAAACTCCAGGCAGACACTGCCTAGCAACCGCGTTTGGAACTTTCTCGATGCTTCCAAACGGGTACAGAAAACAAATGCAATCGTACAGCGAGAAAGATCTCCACGACGTGGGCATTCGTGCGATTGCCTTGGAGAGTGACGCATCGAGCATTTCGACAATCGTAATTGCGCTTAGAAAAGAGTTGTCCCGTTGACCGTGGATTCGTTTGAACTCAAAAACATTATTAATAGTATTCATTAAACTTGTTACCTGTTAATCTTAATATTCATACAATTTAGTATTCATTAACTTTATTATTAATCAAACTTATTATTCATTAGTCTTATTAGTTGTTAAGCTTAGTGATAGTTTTGTATATACGTGTAAATATAAACTCGGCTTTGTGGAGCGATGGCTGATCCGCGTGGGGAGTTGTCGCGCGCCCAAGACTCCAATCTAAATCCGACATATATATATGCGTCACTTGGTTTTGGAACGAGTTATTCTTAGGAATAACATGGAGGCACTTATAGAGAGGCCTAAGGGCTAAATGCCGGAAGTTTCTTAGGAAATTGTGTGCGCAGGGGTGTATTGCTATATACGTAATTACGCTTTGAAACGGATAGCTTTTGTGACGGTTTGGCGAGTTACTGGTTATGATTGGTTACTTTTGGGCGGTGTTTACCTGTTTTGTTGACGATATGGCGATATCCCTGGTTTACGATCTTTTAATAATCAATCATGCATAAGTCTACTAATGAAGATAAAATTACGGCGCAGGGGATTTCGGAGCCCCCAGGCCCCGTCGGGATGTCGAGTGGCTCTCCAGGCTCGACCCGACGGTCATCAAATTACTGGAAAAACGACGGGGGAGCAGGTGGTTCCCCAGGCACCCCCTCGATCGGTAAGAGTTACTGGGTCGAAAGAGGAGTCAAGGGGTGATAAGAGAAAGACAAAGAACGGGGTCAATAATTCTGTTGAAGATGTCTCCGAAAGACTATTGAAGAATGGTGTGTCCATATCACCTACACCAGGACGTAAAGGGGTGAACAGGGGTGAGGAATTCAGCCCGTCCATTAGCCCGTTTGTGCCTAGTAGGAGGCTACAGAGGAGCCCAGTGGGTGTTTGTAAGGTTGTTAGAGAGGTCGGTAAAGAGAACGAGGGTTCGCGGGTGGCGAGCGGAAAGGAAATGAGCTCGCCTGTGCCGGCGGTCAGAAGTAAGATGGGTAGTAAAAAAACGGCCAGGACGGTGACAGGGAGAGTCTTGTGCCGTCGAGGAGGTGAGGGGCAATAACAACCTAGTGGATTGTGTGGTGATTAGGAAGGATGAGTGGACGGCGGTGCGGGACCTTATGATGGGGCCCTACCAGGATATCAATGTGATAATCGATAGATTATACATGTTATCCAAGATGGACCCGAAGGTCCGCCAGCGGGCCTTAGCGGTTCGCGATAAGGCGAACGAATTCTGGGATAGGCTGGAGAAGTCCATGGTTGTGGAACGGAGGGTTAAGGTGGGAAGTACTGTGGCCCAGAAGATGGTAAACACGTCGACACAGACCCCCTCTCGAGAAGATGTGATTGGAAAGAGAATCAGTAAGGAGAGTAGTACCATGTTCCTCGAAACTGGCGGGAAGAGGAAAAATGTGTCCCCCGCTTTGGAGAGAAAGAAAGGGGTAGACACGAAGAGGTGCAGAAGAGGTGAGGTCACCTATTCGGCGGCGTGCGGGTCAGCCATTCGGGGTCAATTTGACCGGATTGATAACGAGGCGAGTGACTCGGGTGGGAGAATGGCGCGAAGTTATTAGCCGCAGAGAGAAGAGGCGTTCCAATTTTAGGACGAGGGTTGAGGGTAGGAAGGGTCTGTACCTCAGCGTAACGATGTCCGGGGGGGGGGGTAGGCCAATTAGGAAGAAAGTTAGACTCGAGGCCCTCCTGGTCAAGGTGCGAGAGGGCCAGGATTGGCTTGAGGCCTATAGGGGCCTCATGGGCGCTAGGGATGCGCTTGGCGATAGCATTGGAGTCAGAAAGACCAGGCAAGGCGACATCTTGGTTGAACTAAAGGCGGGAGTGAAGGGTGAAGAAGTTGCCGGTAGAATTAGGGAGTCGACAGGGGGAAAGATCTTGGTCTCTCATTTCCAGAACAGAGTGACTCTGGAGATGAAGGATATAGACCCCCTGGAAACTAAGGAGGACCTGGTTAGAGATATAACCAGGGGACTCCAAATGGGGGATGAGAAGGAGGTGGCGGTTATATCGCTGGGAGCGGTACCATGGGGCACGCAGTCGGCGATCGTCGTGGTACCGGAGGGGTATTTAAAAGCGGAATCGCGGAAGAGCAAAATTAGGAGTGGCTTCAGGATTGCCTCAATGAAGGTCCTTCCTAGGATAACAAGATGCTATAGGTGCCATGAGATCTGTTTTTTGGAGCGTTTATCGGCGTTGCGCAGTTCTGCAAATTTGTGACGATCGTTGCGGATGGATATTGTACAAAATTGTGAGTACTTTTTGTTACTATTTTAAGGTTATGTACAAAGTTCTCGCTGGCGTTTTGCCTATGTTTGCGTGTTTAGTGATAACTGTAGATTTGTTTGGCACACACTTAGCAATGCTGGGCGTATTGTTACCCAGCTGACACAATTACACACACACGGATACTTTTTTAGTAATTTTATAAAGGAGGTCTATATCGTAGACATAAAGGGTATGCGGTGATGACAAGCGTCGTCTACTTGCATTATAACCCAGGCGTGGCGTAGCACGATGCGCGTGTAGGGTGCTTCGTTGAGTGGTGGAGTGGCGTCGCCACAATACGGGTGTGAAAAGAAGATAGGGCTGCTCGAATAGAGTTCCTTTTTAGCGAAATTTTAGTCGGGTCGACCAGAGTTCTATTTTATTTTATTAATTTAATTTAATTTAATTTTATTTTATTTTAGTTTGGTTTTCAGTTATTTAGTTATTATTCTTTGGTTATTATTTTCTTTCTTTTTAATTTCTTTCTTTTAATTTATAGTTTCTTATTACAAAATTTTCAGATTAATTTTTAGTTATTTTCCAGTTTTTTAGTTTATTTGCTTACTAGCTTATATAGTACCGTAGTTTCAGTTTTTTGCTAGTTAGTTATTTGTTTAATATTATTTTCGTTTCTATTAACTATACTTTATTTTTTATGTTATAGTTTAGACTATTTTTAGTTATCACCGCGTTAATTTTTTCGGTCAACTTTCTTTCATTCTCATTTTTATTTTATTTACTCTTTTTTTTTACTTATTATTAGTTATTTTCTTTATCTTCATTATCAAGTATTTAGTTATCTAATTTGTTCATTATTTACATTCTTTTTGTTTTCAGTATCTTACTTTGTCGTTTTCTCTATTTTTATTTTATTTTTTTATTTTTATTTTATTTTTATTTTTATTTTATTTTATTTTTTATTTTATCAGATATTATATACTCTCTTTTATTTTATGTTTTTTCTGTTTCCGTTATGATATTTCAGTTAGTTTAGTTTGTTTGTTCTCTTTAGTTCTTTTTTGCTTGGTTATTTAGCCATTTATTTTTACTTTTTCTCTTATTTTATTTATGTTATTTTATTTTATTTCTTTATTTGATTTATTTTGTTTTATTTTATTTATGGGCTTTTTTACTTTACTTTAGTTTATTTTGGTTGTGTTCTTATTTTGTTTTTTTTTTTTTTTGAATAGAAGTTTCCTTGAGCCGAACCACCCCTCCTTTATAGAACTTAGTATAATTAAAATGTATAAGAGAACGATGTTCGTTACATATGTGCGATAGCGGCTCGATAGGCTAGCTATTATACGTTGAGCGTCGGTAGGTGCGGGTACTTTGTATGCCGATTTACCCACTTATATGCAGTCGAGGGCATGTTGTATGCCGCATTTGTCAATGTATACGACGTTGTGTGGTCTGTTGACGATTTGGCGATTCTTTTGGTTATGAGTGGATTTCCTTGGATGGTTTTTCACAAGAAACGGTGGCGACTTTGGCTATGTCCATGGACTTATGCGATAATTAACTACAAATTACTATGGATAGGTTCATTAGAGGAACAAAATGTACGGCGCAGGGGGGTTCGGAGTCCCCAGGCCCTGTCGGTGATTCGAGTAGCGTCCCAGGCTCGACCCGACAGTCATCTTGCGACTGGACGAGCGACGAGGGGTTGGTCGGTCCCAGGGCCGCCCCCGTTCGTTAAAACAGACCGGGGACCATAAAGTCGATACTCCTCCGTTGGCGGGAGGGGGTAAAGAGATCTGCATCATGGATCCAGATGATGAGAGTTCAAGTCCTGGAGGTGGGAAGCCATCGGCGAAGCGCGTGGATGCGGTATGCAGGAAGAAGGGAGAAGAGAGGGCCTTCGAGCCTAGACCCAAGGTGGCTAGAAGCCCTGGAGAGCGTAGGGTTACGATATCTAAAGGAGTTGTGGCAGGTGGAGCATCCAGCGATATAACCTCGACTGGTGGCTCTGCTAACGACGGATCGGTTGGGCTTTCTGCTGGTCTCTACGACATAGGCGATCTTAAGAAGGCGGTGATCAATGAAACGGGTCAATTAGAAGATGGGTGCGAGGGCGATGAGGGGGTGTCTGGGGCGGCGAACATCCGTTATCTGTTCGGTTGCTTCGTGGAAGTTATCCGTAATCTTGGAGCCTGTCGGTCGCGAATGGCGGAGATGGAGATTAGGGATATGGCGATAGCCAAATATCTCAGAATGGCGGAGGCCAATGTCGAGAAGGCCGCCGTGAGGTTAAAAAGGTCAAATTATCGGGTCCTAAAAAGGCCAATTGAAGTCTCCACTCAAACTTCTCCGCTCAAG
The DNA here is from genome assembly GCA_905333015.3 of Bombus campestris. Classification (NCBI taxonomy): domain Eukaryota; kingdom Metazoa; phylum Arthropoda; class Insecta; order Hymenoptera; family Apidae; genus Bombus; species Bombus campestris. The sequence continues at coordinate 6,316,475 of HG995147.1, read as the reverse complement.
GTGGAGACTGAGAATAGGACGAAGAGGAAGAAGGTGTCGCCTTCGGACTTAGGGAAAGAGTCCAAGAGGAAACGGAGTGGAGTTGGGAGTTCTTATGCCGAGATATGTGGGTCGACGGCAACTGGAGCCGACATTCCCGCCCAAGCCTCTTGTGAACCAGGCGAGTGGACGACCAAGAGGAGTAGAAGAGTCGTGAGGACGGAAAGGAAGAGGGTTGAAGCCGATAGAGGGACCGCCAGACCGCCTCCATCTAGTGTTGGCGGTCCCAGGGTAGTGAAGCCGCGGGTTAGGCCTGAGGCCATCCTTGTTAGGGTGGACAAGAACAAGGGGTGGATTCAGGCCTATCAGGATCTCACGGTGGCCAAGGATGTCCTTGGGGATAGTACGAGGATCCGCAAGACAAAGACCGGGGACATCCTCTTAGAAATGAAGGCGGGTACCAAGATCGACTCCGCCGCCACTGAGATCAATAGACTGGTTGGTGACAAGCTCCGCGCGGTACCCTTGAAGGACAGGGTATCCGTGGAGGTGAGAGATATCGATCCTTTGACGAGCAAAGACGAGCTCGTCAAGGCGATGAGAAATCAACTCAAGATCAAGGAGGACGATCAAGTGATGGTGAAGTCGATGAGTCTGGCCCCGTGGGGGACTCAATCGGCGATAGTGGTTTTGCCAAAGGCGTACCTTGCTAGTGAAGGCGTCAGGATCAGAACTGGATTCACCATTGCGACGGTGAGGATGTTGGCCAACGTAACCAAGTGTTACAAATGTCACCAGGTTGGCCACATCGCAAGGGTCTGTAAGGCAAGTTGCCCCGGGAAGGAAGTGTGCCGCAAATGTGGCGGCGCGGACCATATGATCGCGCAGTGCAAAAATCGGCCACGCTGCGCGACATGTAGCAGAGAAAATGGAGCTAGGAGCGACCACGTCACCGGGTCTCTGGCCTGCCCTAGGTATAGAAATATACTCAGGGGGGGGGGGGCCAGAAGGTCTCTTAGCCTTCTTGAGCTGGAAGAGGGATCGCTGAGCAGATGAACGCCGAAAGGGGTCCGCCGAAGTAATGCCTTGGTCGCGGTTCCGGCGGATCCCCTGTTCAATTGTTGAAGTGGAAAAGGAGGGGTTTTTAGTGGGTATGGGTTGGCCGAGTCCCACATAACCCAGGGATGTGGGTCCCTGGGAACGCGTAACTGCATTTTCCCCTCCTCGTTAAACAAAAAAAGAAAAGGTGCCATGAGATCGGGCACGTGGCCAAGGGGTGTAAGACAATGAGCCCTGGGAAGGAGTGGTGTCGGAAATGTGGAGCTACGGACCACGGGATTGCGGGCTGTACGAACGCACCCAAGTGTGTATGATGTAGTAGAAGTGGAGTGGGTCGGTTAGACCATGTTATGTGGTCGTTCGCGTGCCCCACCTATAGGAGATATCTGAGCAGTGGGGGGAGTGGAGGCCGTAAAGCCTGAAGGTCCTACAGATAACCATAATAGGAGTAGGCTGGCCCAGGAACTGATCTAGCAGTTTGCGTGGGAGCGCCGGGTGGATGTAGTACTGATCTCAGAGCCCAACAGACAGCACCCCTTCTGGTATAACGATACTAAAGGGGACGCGTCCATCTGGGTCACGAGATTTAACGGTCTCCACCCCAGCGAAGATACAGTTGCGGCAGATGACGGAGTGGTTGGGATAAAGGTCGGGGAAACATATTGCGTGAGCGGTTACTGCTCACCCAATGTACCCCTGGCCACCTTCGAAGACTTTGTGAGCAGGTTGGATCGTGTATTGGTGTCATCGGCGAAGAATGAGATGTTTATCATTGTCGCGGGTGACTTCAATGCAAAGTCGAAGGCTTGGGGTGGCACCACGACCGATGCTAGAGGAAGGGTGCTGTCAGAGGTGCAACACAAAAATCGCCTGGCTCCCATTAGGGTCGGTACGGGCCCGACCATTCAAAAGGGCTCCAAGGAGAGTTTCCTTGACGTGGCAAGCGTCACCAATAAGTTGCGTGAGAGGCACATACTTTCGGTGGTGTTGGACGAGTATAACGTGTCCGACCACAAGTATGTGCTTCATAAGTTTAAGAAGGAGCAGAGGATTAGAACGAGGATTAACTTTAAATATGTGACGAAGGATATGGTGCCTGAATTGGTTATTGACAATTTTGACGACGCGAAGGGGAGACGACGCGGGGTCAAGACGACTCGCTCCAGAAAACCTTATTGCGGACGTACGAGAAATCGCTAACGAAGGTTTGCCCACCGAGAGGTAGTAGGAACCCAAACTATTGGTGGAATGAGGAGATTGCTCGGCTGCGTGAAGTAGCGACGATGAAGAGAAGGAGGGCGCAGGCTGCTGCAAGGAAGAAGGAAGTGGGCACCGAACAGAAGAGGGTGGAGTACAAGAGGGCCAGAAGAGACCTGAGGTCCGCCATCTTCTCCAGTAAGAAGATGGCTTGGAAGGAATTCACTGCCACTCTCGACCGTGACCCGTGGGGCTTGCCGTATAAGACGGCTATAGCCAGGCTTAAGGCGGCTAAGCCTTATGTAAGTCTTGGAAGGGAGCAGGCGGTGAAGATAATCGATACCCTCTTCATAACGGAGAAAAATGGATGGCCTGTGTTACGACGACCGACTCCGTTCCTAGACCAGGCCACACGCCGTGGGCAAGCTGGCAGCCAGATGTCTTCACGTCCTTACCGCGTACCCTCGATAATCTCAAGTACCCTCCATAAACCCCAGGAATTTCCTGCTAAAGAACCTTCATACCGAACAAACAGTCTTCCATTGATTTATTTCCTAAACTCATTGTGCATCACGGGTTGACACGAGAAAGTTAGTTCTTCTCACGTATGCAGCCTCCCACTAGCAACTTCATCTCGAGGGCGGCTAGTACCCTTCCTCACCTAAGAACCCAGCAAACAGCCAATTGACAACGAAGCCTATTTCCCTCTCTCATAACGAAAACTATTCCTTAACGAATCAGCTCATCTCATGTCTTCGGACCCACCCATCACTAGCTTTCCTCCGCCACCGCATCATTGCCATACACCACTGATTTACCATCTTTCGAGCGGTCAACACCTCTGACCCAATTTCTAGCACTAGATCAGTCACATACTCAACTTGAACACACGCATCAGCGTAACTATTCATATCAAAGTTGTTGGAATAAACTGTTAATCATACATTATCATATTCTTGTCGCATTCAATTAACTACCCCTGTTATCCTAAACGAAATAGGGGATCGGTCATTTCGCGGCGTCGATTATCAAATCGTAACGGGAATTTACGACTCCCGTTGACGTGCTTCTTCGCGATCGCGTCTCTCCGCGAGTGAGCGAAACAGCCTGGTTGCCGAGACATTTGTGGAAACATCGGGGAGTCTGTCGCGGTCGGGGATCCGATCCAGCCGAGCGATCTAAGAAGAGCGGTGGCCCGCTTGAAGGTGAAGAAAGCCGTAGGTGCGGACGGGATACCGGGGTCAATAATTAAGCTCATCCACGACCATAGAGCGCAGGATCTGCTGGCCATGGTTAACCGGATTTAAGAGAGCGGCCAGTTGGAAGGTGGCCAGATTGATCCTGTTTAATAAACCTGGGAAAGATCCTAGGCTCCCGTCGTCGTACCGACCTATCAGTGTACTCCCAGTGATGAGCAAGGTCTGGGAGTATACGCTCAAGTGGACCATCGAGAAGGAGATCGGAGTGGATCCATTCCACCCAAACCAGTTCGGGTTCCGTAGAGGGAATGACACCGTTGACGCCATCATGAGAGTGACCAAGTTTGCAGAGACCTGCCGGAAGAAGAGGCTGATTTGCGTCCTGATGTGCGCAGATATAAGGAACGCCTTCAACATGCTCAGCTGGGGCGCGATTATGCAGGAGGTGAGGCGAAGGGGTCTCTCTCATGGATTGACGAGGGTTCTCGGAAACTACTTACAAGACCGTTACGTAGTTTTCGAGAGTCCGAGCGGAACGGTGGCGAGGCAGATTTACGGCGGTGTTCCACAGGGCTCGGTTATGGGCCTTAGTTTACGATGGTCTGTTGACCAAATTTGATAATTTGGTTAACGCGAAAGCAATTGCCTTTGCAGACGACCTTGCCATCTTGGTGGGCCTGAGGAAGACGGAGAGCGTGGAGAGCGCTTTGAGCCTCCACATGAAGACGATCACCAATTGGTGTAAGAACACGGGCCTCCAGATAGCAGGCGAAAAAACGGAGGTAATCTTATTGACGAGGATGAGAGTCCCGAATATTCTGGACGTGAGATTGGTGGGAACGACGCTGATGTCACGTAAAATAATTGTTGAGATATGTGTAATTTTATATGCTAAATTAACTATGTGAGTATGTGAGTATGTGTATGTGTGTCCGCGGTGTCTCGAAAACAAAAGTATGTAAACTGTTCTGTCCTCAGTCGTGTATGTAAAGGCATCTGGTATGGAAGGTTGTGTAAACAAGAAAGTGCTGAGACACGCGCAAGATTGTATCGTTTAATATTGTTGGAATCGTTCACTAAATAAATACCTTTATTTTAACGATAAAGATCCATAATTATTAACAATAATAAGAGATTTATGAAAAAGATATTTTATTTTCTTGTTTGCGATACACTTTCGAGCTCTAGGCGTGATTGTTCAAGACTGACTGGAATGCTTTTAGGGGGGGAGTACTTAAATTCTTTTATTCGTGAGAGTGGGAAAAGTTTAGATCATGTATTTCTGAGAACGGATAGGGTGACCGGATGTCGCGCATGCTGAGCCGCTTGGAATTTCGCTATCTTGTCGTTTTGCTTAGGTTGGACTTCGTCTGTGACACTGTCTACGCGCGACTCTGTGAAGTACCTAGGTGTCGTGCTGGACAGCAGACGAACCTTTAGCAATCACATCGTAGCGGTTTGCACCCGAGCAGACGCGGTTGCAGGGGCCATCAGAGGGCTCCTGCCGAATGTGAACGGCCCCTCCAATGCCTGTAGGAGGCTTTACTACCGGGTATGGGAGTCGGTCGTGTTATACATATCACCGGCGTGGAAGGATGCGCTGTCGACAAGCAAGATTATCGACGGGCTTCGTAGGGCACAGCGAAGCGCGCTGATTGGCACCTCGACGGCGTATAGGGCCGTTTCTTTTGCGGCCCTGTGCGTGCTGACGGGGACGATGCCAATACATATCCGGGCGAACGAATATCGCTAATAAGATCGCTCGAGTCTGAGACTGATAAACTGATCGTCTTACGACTGTGTTCGTTCATTTATACTGGTCGAGGGAGTACCGGAAAATTTAAATTCGACTTTGTTTGACGGTTGCACGTAGCGGTGACATTGTTTTGCCTGGAGTTTATTTATTATTACATTACGTGTTTCCTAACGATATTGATACTCCGAGGCAAAACAACAACATGATTGAAATTGTCCTTTGGTCCATGTGCCGCTATATCACCTCCTCCCAGTAATAACGTTTTTTTATTATATTCATAGTAGGTTTACACAGTTTCTCTTTGTTCGAAGCAATTTTTTTTTATATTACGTGGGTACTTCCCGCGTCCAACAAATTTCAAAATACTTACCGAAACCTGCTTAAAACCGATCAGGAAATCTGACCCTTCTGCCCGAACGCCTGACGTATTTATTTGTCGTGTTTCTATTATTTTCGCTTTCTTGGCTGTCGCTTTGCCACCGTTTGTCCAGTGTTTTTCAAATACCATTGATATTGGAAGAAAGGACCAGGTGGATCTCTATCGCCAGGATTCTCTGGATTTCTTATTTGATAAGGTGGCCCCATTTTATCCACGCTGAGAGGCGTGTAGTCTCCCTTCATCTTCTTGAATCCGGTCTGTTGAACCGCTCTGTGTACCAACGAATTCACTTTCAACCTTCTTATGTGACGCACAAATCTTTTGTTCCTTGCGCGAGGTAAAGCTTTGTGATATCCCGTATGACTGCCCAATATCGGCCCGAGATTCACGAATCCATTCCAGACTACCACGCGAGCGACTACATTTATCCTGGCAGGTTGCCTCTTCCTCGCGAGAACCGTGTTTGTGAACACCTTGGCACTGTTGTCGGCGCATAGGAATGCGATCATCGCAAGTAGCATCGTGACACGCACGAGGCGTACGTTGATAACACATTGACTGTCACGCGTGTTTTCAATGAAATCTCCTTCAGGCTACGCGTACCTCAGTATCAGGTGTTCTCTGCTAGGTACTCCCATCCATGTTTTAGTAATGCGAGTCGCTCAAGTGGTGGTCTCAAGAATGATCTCTCGCTCCATTTGTACGCAACATTAAAACCACTAGGTATTGTTGAATATAATGAAGGAAAGTGTGGTATAGATTATTCCGACCAAATGGTTCCTTGTGCCACCACAATTAGAAAAGGAATCAAATGGTACAGAAGACTTGGAATTCAACTCCTTGTGGGAATTTCTGTTGTAAACGCTTTGACGGTTTACAAAATTGCAACAAGGAAGGATATGAGGTGGATAGTCGTGATAGGTACTGCTGATGTATAGATCGCTGTGAGGTATTGCTACTGGTGTGTAGGATTTCTGTCTTCATCCGTGTTGCCTTTTTCTCAGTTAGGAATCTTGGAGAAAAGGTCGGACTACGAGTGCCGCGATATGAACCTAGTCTTGAGCCTTCGTAACCTATGGCGCTAACCACTTCTCTGCCGTCGTCCGGTCTTAGTTTGTTGACGAGTGCTGCTACAGATATAAATATTAGAATATTTAGAGAATTATTAGCTGCAATATTATTAGGGTTGTCTGAAAATACAAAAGATCCTTGTCTTCGACGGAATCAGCATAATATCGCCGTTCGAAAAAATGATTCCGGAAGAAGCATTAGACACGCATGCAAACTATGCTATGCAAATAAAAGACGTCGAATGGACCGAACAAAAACACAAGAGAATTTCAGCAAAACAATAACATATTGTCCAAATTGACCCGACCAACCTCAGCTATGTATAGAACGTTTTAAAGTTTTATATTCTGAATACCTTTTTTAATAAACCATTTTCGTATTACTTTCGTAACAATTCAATGGTTTTATTATTTCCTCTGGAATATCTTTTCAAATATCTACGAAGATCCATCGCAAGTAGTCAAATAAACGCCTCCCGAATACGGGTTACGCGGCCCTACCACCAACTTTCCTGATAACCGAATACAGGTGTCGTGGCAGTCAATGTGATAAATCTCACATTCCCGGGTACTGTAATCGATGCTACTCGCGGTGATCGCACTTCTATGCGCCGGCAGCAGTGCTGACGTATTCATGAACACGTTTCTCATAGGAATCAGGCAAACTGCGGGAATACATGTAACCGATGGCGTAGGAGTGAGAAATGGATTTGTCAATCCTGGACTGATCTTGAGTAGCCAAACGGAATATCACTTCGTCCACAAAGCCTTAGCTCACACAAGGAACAAGAGATCTGTACCTCACACGAGAAGATTGAAAGTGTATCCGTTAGTGGACAGAGTGGTACAACAATCCGGATTCAAGAAGATGAAGAGAGGCTACAAATCTCTTAGAGTGGATAATCTGATGCCATCTTACCAAGTGAGAAATCCAGCGAATCCTGGCAACAGAGATCCGTCGGATCCTTTCTTCCAATGACAAGAGTACTCAAAAAACACTGGACAAAATAGTAGCAAAGCGAAAGTCAAGAAAGCGAAAATAATAGAAACACGACAAATAAATACGTCACGCGTTCGGGCAGAAGGATCAGATTTCGTGATCGGCTTCAAGCAGGTTTTCGGTAAGCATTTTGAAAATTATTGGACGCGGGAAGTACCCACGTAATTTTTAAAAAGTAGCGACGAACAAAGAAAAACTGTTTAAACCTATAAATATAACAAAATAAATATAATAAATATAACAAAAAAAAAAGAATATTGTTACCGATAGGGGAGGGGGTGATGTAGCGGTACATGAGCCAGAGGAGACAATTTGAATCATGTTGTTGTATTGTCTCGGAGTATCAACATCTTTAGGACATATATAATGTAGGAAGAAATAAACAAAGGGTAAAACAATGTCGCTGCTACGTCAAAGAAAGTCGAATTTAAATTTTCCGATACTCCCCAGACCAGTGTAAATGTACGAACACGATCGTAAGGTGATCAGTTTATCAGTTTCAGACTCTAACGATCTTATTAGCGATCTATACACAGCGAATCCATTAGTACCGAGCGTCTTGGCGAACATTCTCTTGAGGTGGTATTATTTGTTTGTGGTAACCGGTTGCCGGGATAGTTGTGGCGATAATGCGCTACTGCTCGTGTGTAGAGTGAGACAGGTTCTGCTGCGGGTCGCCGGTGTCGCTGCTGGAGTACTGCTGCATTTTCCTTCTTACTTTTGATGCCGCGGAAAGAAAATCGGACTCCGGTCGCCAGGATTTGAGAACCCGGGATCCGAACGTTCGTAATCTAAGGCGCTAACCACTGCGCTGCCGTCGTCCGACATTAGTTAATGTCGAGTGGTGGTATTTTTGCTTTCGAGTGCCGCCACACTCTGTATTTGTTAATTATTTTTAAATACATTTGACGGTTTCAATACCAAGTAATCTCGTCATTTCAACCGCACGATCAAACATTCTCTATAGGTACGATCCCGATGTCCCCGCAGCTGTCTCTTCGACGAGAATTCAAATGGCGTTTCGTAGTAGCAGACTTTAACGCGCCTATCATTGGCCTGGACTTCTTCAGCTACTATGGGTTGCTAATGGATCCGCGAAACAAACAAACCTAATGGACTTGACCACCAACCTGTGCGCAAGGGGATACTCGGCCACGACCGAAACAGCGTAGATAAAAACGATCATCGGCGAATCGACGTATTACCAATTCCTTGCCGAATTTCCGGACTTAACGCGACCGCCTGTTTTCGGACGAAAAAGAATTCGACATGCGGAATACCACATCTAAACCACGCCCAGACCTCCTGCCTGCAGCAAACCTTGACGCCTCGCCCACGATCGTCTCAAACCGGTAAAGGCAGAATTCGAGCTGATGACGGAGGAAGGAGCGATTCGACCATCACCTCTCCATGCTGTTCCGAAGACAGACGGGGGCCTATAACCCTACGGCGACTGCCGGGCACTGAACGCCCGCACCGTACCCGAGAGGTATTCGTCGCCGCACATCGAAGATTTCGCGCGTCGATGTCACAGTAAGCGAATCTTCTCGAAAATCGACCACAGGTACTATCAAATGCCGAATACGCCCGAGAATTTCGAAAAAACGGCGACCGTTATGCCGTTCGAATTATTCCAAGTTGTAAATATAATGTTCGCCTGGTTTAGATTTCATCTATGCGTACATCGATAATTTCTTGATAGTCTCGGAAGACGAGCAGCAACACCGCGAACACCTGCATATGTTGTTCGAACGGTTAAACTAGTACTGTGTCGTAATTAACTCTGCGAAATGTAAATTTATCTCGAATGAAATCATATTTTTAGGATGCACCGTAAACGCCGACGAAATCAAAGCTGCTAGCCGAGCGTGTGAAAGAGATTACGAATGTTCCAAAGCCTGCCACTGTTAAGCAACCGCGAAGAGTATATTCGTGACCCTCGCCAAATGTCTCGAGAATCGGCACCCGCAGCAAGTCGAGGATATAGTGGTGCACCAAGCAAGCAAATCTACCAGCCACAGGGCGATACAAAAAATTAAAGAGTGAGATTATCCGCAAAGTGGCTGATTCAGACAGCACGAAAATGCGAAAGTTGCTGGAATTTGAAGAAATGGGCGAAAGAAAGCCGTCCCAATTTTATCAAGACTTAAGAAAACTCACCAGGCATTTCCAGACGGAGAGTTCGAAGCGTCGGCAGGTAGATTTGAACACATACACATAGACATTATCGTGATGCAATACTCACAAGGCTATCGATATTGTCTAACGTGTATCGACCGTCTCTCGCGATGGCCCGAAGCAGTACCCATACCAGACATGGAAGCGTCTACCGTTGCTTCAGTCCTCCTTTGTACATGGATATCTGGTTTTGTCGTACCATTGAAAATAACAACCGAACAAGGACGCTAATTCGAGTCACAATTGTTCAAGGAACTACGCCGATCGCTCGGTATCAAACATTTCCGCACAACGGCCTATCATGCCACGTCCAACGGGGTGGTAGAGGAACTACATCGACAGTTGAGAGAGTGTCAATTAACACGTTGAGCGTGGCGCCGAAATTGCTGTCCTTTCCGTTCAGCCGGTAGCGAGTGAGCGCTGAAGTCATACGATGATACAGGGTGATCCGCGACTTCATATCAGGAATTTTGTTTAGATCTGTCGGCCAGTATGCCGTAATGTCATTTTCTGTCGAGTCATAGAACACCTGACGACAAGCGGAAGCTAAATAATGCAACGAGAAAACTATCTAAAATCCTTAAACATTATAAAAATGACTGTTTTCAAAAATATCTTGCTAATCTGTCTCCCACAGCTGACTCCAACTATTCACTATGGAATTCTTCCAGGAAACTCACGCGCCCTCCGCAAATAATCCCTCCAATTCACTGTCCGCAAAGTGGATGGACGCGTAGCCCTACTGAGCCTTTCTCATCTTTGGAAGTTATAGAGTTAATCCGTCGTCTAAATTCCAGGAAAGCATCGGGGCATAATCTGATAAGTAACAAAGCTATTAAGCAGCTTCCCATAAAAGGGATTGCACTCATCACTCCGATTTTTAATGGAATTCTTCGCCTTGAATACTATCCTAAGTCTTAGAAAATATCATTCATTACTCTTATCCCCAAACCTGAAAAACCAATACACGAAACTAGCTCTTATCGCCCAATTGGCCTTCTACCCACTTTGTCCAAACTATTTGAGAAGACGCTAACGAAACAACTTAGAGGAGTTGAAAACTCCTGCCGAATCGTTAATTCGGCTTTCGGAAGCAACATTCTACGATAGAGCAAATTCATCGTCTAACTCATTCAATCAGCCAAGATTTAGAAAAGAAAGAATATTGCTCTGCGGTACTCCTGGACATTCAGCAGGTGTTCGACAAAGTGTGGCAAAACATTCTGTTTTGGGGATCTCGGCATCCTATACAAATGGAAACGAGGAAAAGATAGAGAGACACAGAGAGTTGCAACTTATCAGCAAAGTCGAGTAAACGGTGAGTACGCGAAGAACAATACGAGTACGACCCAGGTAACGCGCGCTATTAAAACTGTCAGGTCTTTCTCGTGTAAGTAATAAACTCATTGTTAAACCAATCCACGGAGTATTTCTTTAGTACCCTACGCCTCCTACCACCATACAATAGATGGAATCTCAGCAACCGAAGTGGCAGACATGTTCTAAAAAGATTGATTTGTTGTATCGGCTCCCCGAGAGCGATTTTAACAAATCAAGGAATGAATTTTACATCTTCGTTAATGAAGAAGGTGACAAAAAGACATCGAATAAAATAGTATACTACAACAACATACCACCCTCAGAGCAATGGCCACACCACGTATTGGTCGGATACCTCAAATTATACGTAGAGAAATCAAGGAATTAGAACGAGTGGAAGAAGTCAGTCACGATCTACTATAACACTTCCGTACACGAAAGAACGCAGTTCACTTCTAATGAGTTAATTTTCGAACGTCTAGCCAGGCCAGAGAACCGTCCGGTGAAGTAGTAATTTAAAATGATATGGAACCGATCTATGTAGATTTTTAAGGGATTTACCTGACGAGATCAACAAGACGCAATTCGCAGCAAAGGAAAACCTAATGTAACGGCCTATGGTCATAAAGAACGTATCGACAATAGTTATTCACCATCAAGTAGTAATATTTGGAGAGTTTAATCAGTATATCACATAGTACGATATTTTCCGAGTGCGATCGACAATACATATAAAAGAAATGCCAAAAGCAAGAAGGAATCGTAAAGGTAGCTCTGTATAATCTGGATAAGAGCGATAAACCCGATATTTTATTATCGAACCAACGATAAGAATAAATATAATGCCCGGTCTCTTCTCGCTGTTCAATATTCACTACCGTAATCCCCAGGTGGCAATATACATTGACAAATTTTGAACAGATGCTATGATAATAAAATGAACCGTGACACTTTTACAATTTATGATTTTACAATCCGCGGGAAAATAACATGCTCGATATTCTGATTTGTGACTCGACATAAATAAAAAAACAAATTTATACATCCTCTATACTGCATATCTCGTTGGACACGTGGAAAATCGCTAGTAAAACATAGATTGTGACGATACATTTTACTTGTTAAGATTTATTAATTTTAGTTTTTCAACACTGTATCGTATTTGGATTTAGCCTGAACACTTCTTCTCTACTAGTGTTGCTGCTTTTTAAAATGTGTTTCTCGCAGTAGGCCTATAGCATTGTACTATATATTCAACATTACTTCGTGAATATATTATAAAAATTATGTATGAAAATTTAAATAAAAGAGAAATTTGAGGTAACAAACTGATAGAGCATGTTATGTAAAATATGTTGTAAAACGAATAAACGATTCACTTTTTATAATATTTCATGCTTTATTTCTTTTGTAAAATATTTCGACGTACTCATTTTTTTATTATTTTTATGCAAAATGATGTTATTCTCCCAGAACTTTATAATTTAATTCTCTCAAATTTACTTACTGTTTGAAATTGACTTCCTTCTGCGGAAACATTTTTAATTAAATTTACCCGGATATTTTCTATATTCAATACTCAAATCCGATGAATATGCGGAGCAGTTCAAGGCTTGAATTTCGAAGGAGGTCCCGGTGCACACCTGTTAAGCGTCAAGTAGGCCATCGTGGGGTTTTAGTCGGCAAGTCTGACACTACCCCGACTCTGTCCATGAGGATTTTCCCACGAAACAAAAGTTCAAGGCTTGAATATTTTTAGAAAAATGATAATTTCACTGATCTCGGTATCAATTTTAGTAATTTCTTCCGAAAATTGCACTTTGTTTTATCCTCTTCTTACCGCATTTTGAAATACAAATTTTTAAATAAAAAATTCAATTTAACAACGAAGGTCATCATCGAGGTCGATACATGTTCCCGTTTCGAATATACATCCAAAGAAATGTCTCCATTCTTAAGTTGAGATCACAATAAGCATCTTCAATCAGCATTCTATTCTTCTGTCTTAATGGTGAAAACAAGTGATCGAAGAGGTAGTATGCATCAAAATATAATACAATATACTCAAATATACTACAACCTGACACAATGTACTGCAAGAGCGATATAAGCACTTGTGACCGAACACAGAAGACCAGGAACGATAGCGTCATAAACAGCTTGTTTCTTTTTGTTCCTTATTTGCAGTTTTAGCTTGTTCTATCTGTTTCCTCTTCTTTTTCCACCTACTTAGGGGCTCATTTCTTGGAATCCGCGGACACAGGACGTAATTGATCTTCATCGAGCAACCTTGCCAATACGTATAGTCATTTGCCACTCGCTCATTTGAAGAGATTCAGAGGCAACGATTCTGATTTATCTTCCTTCAAACATCATCATCTCGATAGTATTCTTATTACAGCGTGTATATATTTCATGATATGGAGTAATATTATATGATGGTAATAGAAATATACATCGAGTTCAGCAGACGTTCATATAGATCAAATATTTGATATCCGAATTTACTAGAGTAGTGCAGTGCGACATATGATTAAGTAATTTCACAAAACGACCTGAGCTAAAAATTTGACAGGAGTTCCATTTCAGGAATAGGTTATCCAGAACAATAAACACCATACATTTTAGGGCAGACCATATGAGACGATTGTCTCAATAGATTCAAGTGCCAACAAAAACATTTTACAGGATTTTCAAATCCAAGTCGAAAATGCATTCATAAGCAGTTGCAATTTTCATACAGCGATGATTGATTTTAGTCTCGTGTGCAAGCACTAAATATGTTTTCACTTGAAATCTCTTTGACTTCGGGTGTCTTCAAGTTTTTCTTTGCATATTATCTATTCGCAGTCTTGAGTGCAGAGACGTTGGTTTGAAAATATTCGGTAGGCTGGACGCCTGTGTTTTGATGAGAAACGTAATTGTTGACGATGCATCTGATCGGTTGGAATGTACTACTACACTGATACATTGTATCGATTGTATTGTCACCTACATCATGACTATAGCCAGTTTTCAATGGTACGAAGAGTATTTTAACTCGTACAAGGATGACTGCAACGACATAAAAGAGGAAATTACGGAGTGCGTTGCCTGCAGCCAAAGCAGTGAAACTTTGTGCTCCTGTTTAGCAACTGGAGGTCGAATTACGCGAATTGCATTTTTCTATACAAGAAAATGCAAATACGTTTGTAGTAAATGCCGCATATTTATCGAAAAGTAGGTTGTTCATAAGATTTTCGATGTTCAAATATTTTTGAGATGTTCATTGATTTTCTTCAAGAAGCTTTTGCATCTTACAAACTTTTCTATCAATTGCGATCTCACTGCGTGTAGTTTTGTTTGTAAGTATTACATAAGCAAATGTTTCATTTGTTCGTTTATCCAAATTGAAACTTGATATTATTTTATACTATTGTTGCTATATTACATTGCACAATCCTTGTATTAAGAGAAACATGTTAAAATTCTGGATATAGTTTCCTTACAGATAAAGCATGATTCTACATTCGAAGTATACAAATGTACTCGTTTGTGAAATAATGAAAATCTCGTCTTCATGATTAGCAAATTGATGTGCTGCATTGCATATCTGACAAAAATGATTGGGTCCATTTCTTTGAGTAACATTGTTACAAAACTGCGTACTATTCGCGCGGTCATGTGATGTGAGTGCACAAACGAAAGATTGGAATCGTTATAGCTCTCTTTTTTTTATATATGTATCTGTATATAATTTTGCACGTTTTCAGCGAATCACGTTCTTCATCTTTTTTCCGTTACTGTGTCAAACTTCAAACCGCAAATTTTTTTCTTTTATTTTTTGCTAATAATTATTTACGAGACTGCCAAATCATTCAAATTCCCCATCACATAAATAGATATCACAAGTTTAAAACGTTGCTGTGTCATTGTCCAATCTGCATAGAGTTTTCGACGATATGATGACCAATATCTATATCTTTAGACTTGTTATAGATATTTTCAACGTATGTTGATATACGACAAATTACAATATAGTAGACAACATATTGTTGGCTAGAAACTTCCTGGATATTCTACAATTTCGTTCATCTGGGCGGATTGCATTGTAGTCGGATTCTTTTTCATCGCTAAATACAACTTCTCTTTAATGTTTTCTACATTGTATACTGTACACGTATCTTTATGAATTCTATACATTTTTCTTTACGTTGAGATGTGAACGATACCTAACGTTGCAGTGTCGCATGTTGCAAATGCTTATATCGCTGCAAAATGCATTGTACGGCTTATCGCAAGGCCTACTATTTTAAAAAATCCTTTTTTTGTCAATGCAATTGCTCTCTGCTCTTTCTTGTTTTATACTTTGTAGCACTTCTAAGCAATTATGTTGCTATCTTTCCATTTCCGCTAACAAATTTTCTAACTTCTATGACAGTATAATTAATTGTTTACTGTAATAGCAGAATTCTATCAATTTCATTATTATTTAGAATTTTCCCTTGAAGGGATACTTACTTAATACCAAAATTTCATGAGAAATAAGGAAATGAAATTTTGGGCAGACTTGTACTCTATTAGTTTGCTTTCAGTATACCTCAACGGTAATTAATAAAAAATGTGATAAGATGCCTTCTATAACTTTCATAATTTATTACAGTGATTTTCCATATGCTTTGCGCGACATGCATAACTTACAGAATATAAATTTTAGAAAATATAAACTTGTAAAATTTATATAAATATTAAGCATGTTCTCATTTCTTGAATTCTATACTAAATGTAGTGTCAGTTTATAACATAACCAATAAAAGTGTGTAAAAAAAAAAAAAAAAAAGAATGGGAAATGCAAATGAACAATGGAAAAATGTAGGATATCTCTTGTAAATACAACACAACCCCTAAACGTAATCTGCTGTTTCGGCGAAGTGCTTTTACATATGAGAATCATTTACAATTAATTACAACCCGTTAGAATGAAATAATTACATAATCATACAGAATGATTTATACAGAGAGTTGCACTTAAAATCGTCCTGTGTGATGCAAGAAATATTTCTAATTGTTTACTTATAAAATATTGTGAATGAAAGTAAAAGGCAAAATAAGAACTTGGAAACTTAAATACAGGCTATGTTAATTAGAAATAAAGTTTGAAAGATTTAGCGATGGGAGAAATTGCAAAATACAAATAAAATAAATAAAAATAAAATAAATAAAAAAATATATCTGTAGCGGCACATGAGTTATAGGACGATTCGAATCGGGGCTGACTCATGTTGTTTTGCCTCGGAGTATTCACACCATTACGAAATGTAGTAATAAACAAACTCCGAACAAAATAATATCGCCGATACGTGCAACCGTCGACCGGAGTCAAATTCAAACTTTTCGGTACTCCCCAACCAGTATAAATAGACGATCATACTCTCCAGAAAGTGAGTATCGAGCAAACGTAAGCATTATCTAATATACGAGTATCGAGCATTCTTATAGCGAGTATATCGAGTGACATTGAGCGAACGACAATTAACTCTGTATTCTATACTTGGAATAATTTTAAATACATTTGATAATATCAAATATCAACTTGCCTTGTTATTATATAAAACAACACGTTTAAAGTCCACCATATATCAATCACTTGCAGCTTAATTAAAGAACAGTTGTTTAACCTCTGGAGAAATCGTATTATGTAAAATACATAAAGTCCCAGAAATCAGATAACCAAATTTAATCACCAGCACAACTCGATGCATAATCACATACGACCGTAATATTATGAAAATAGGATCACACAAAAATATTTCTTACGAAATCAAAATTAAGAACAGTTTATAGAGTTTCGAAGAAATAGACATTCCAACACTAGAGAAAATATTAGAAACGGTTGCAAAGGTGACCCGCAACTTTAACCAATGCAAAGCCAACCTCAATACGTTTCAAACACAAGTCAATATTTTCGCAAGTAATGGTACGACACACGAGCGAATGTTACGCGAGTACGATTTTCATTAATAGAAATTAAAACTGCAAGAGGAATGCAGCAGCAAGGACTTCCTGAAATAACTTCAACAACATTTCCACGAAACAGCGGAGAGAAGAAGCCTTAATACTTTTCGAAGGAAATCAGCGGAAACAAAGACAACGTCCTAAGAAATAGTTACGTGCCGAAAGTTCGCGTTTTCGTGTGGCAATTATCTCATCGTAGTTTTAGCTAAAACCAGAACTAAAACTGAACAGTTATTAACTGTAAGTCAACAAGTTATACGATTAATTCTACAGTCAATATTTAACGAACGATCGAAGTCTTATTAATGGACAAGAGCTATTAACCATCAAGTAGTTATATTTGGACATTTTAATCAGTATATCACATAGTACAATGTAGCATCATATCCACGCGAAAACACGTTAAATCATGTTGTTCTTTTGCCTCGGAGTATCAAGATCGTTAGGATACACGTAATGTAATAATAAAATAACAACAATGTCGAACAGAGACGAATTTGAATTTTCCGACTCTCCGCCGATCAGTATAAATAAACGGACGCAACCGAAAAATATTTAATTACTTAGAGTTATCAACCAGTTATCTATCGAGTATTTATCAGCGACCTTACTTTGCGACTTATACACTGTACGAGCGTCTCACCGGATATTATCTGCATTCCACTTTTTTTTTAATATTATAAATATATTCGACGGTTTCAACAACGAGCAATCTCACGATCAAACATCCTCTACAACAATATTTCTGTAGTGCGATCGACAATACGTATAGAAGAAATGCCAAAAGCAAAAAGGAATTGTGGAGATAGGGGCTATAACAGCAGGAATCGTGCAGAACGTTGATTTAAACGTTTGGCGAAATCAAAAGCGAAGAAGAAAAAATTGGAAAAGAATTAGGAATAATCACGGAACAAACATTACTCTTCTCCATCAAACTCACCTATATCCGAACGCGATTTAGGGCTGCATCGCCAATAGTTAACGATAACGATAATTATCCTCGTTTTATAAGCTACATAGAGAGTTAAGATTAGAATTTTGTTAATAAATATATAACTAAATAAAATCGAATAAATTACCGGTTACGAGACATTGAAATTATTTATTTATTCCTAGAAAACTTTAATCCTTCCTGCGCTAGTACTCCTGTCCATAGCAGATGAGCCGGAACATGGAGTTTATTTACCAGTCGCATTAATACGCTAGTTAACGCTACTCCTACGGTCATATTAACGAATTACAATATCAAGAATACGACAGTGTGAAAATTTAAAATAGTATTGTGGTTTAGAAAGGTGCGACAAGTCTTGAATCTCCTCCATTCAGTTGTTCGTGTTGTTTCGAAAATAACGAGAGTCGAACTAATTGAAATAGTTTAACGACTATTTCTGATGGCAGTGTAAACCCAAATTCTCTTACGTCACCTTAACCGGCCACCTCTAAAACATCCGCTGGACATAGGATACCTTCCCACCCTGATAAGGAACTTCCAAGAAGCATAACCCCGAATTGTTTTACGATACCTTAGCCGACCACCTCTAAGATATCCACTGGACATACCTTCTCACCCTGATAAAGAACTTCCGAGAATAATCTCCCCTCCATCATTACCATTGTTCTCACCTAGTATTTAGACCCCGAATAATGACAGTCAAGGCAGTCTGAATCGCGAAACGCTACTGGAATATTGTAATATTGGTACTCGAACACTCCTGAGAAATAAAGTTTTTATACATATCATCGCAAGAGTTATTTTTTACGTGACAGCAGCAACTGCCGTTTTAATCCAAACGTCAATTTTAGAAAGTTAAGAGCCGAAATAATAAGTAACGGATACGAATACCGACGATCAAGACCGGATCGTAAGAGTAAATAATGACTACGAAAGATAACGAATAAATGGAATTTGTTAATAATAATAATGATAATAATATAACGGATTTACTATAGCACCATAGTAAAGAATTTACAAAGTTTTGTCTTATTCAAGAATAAGTTTCCTTGGATATCATAAAATGCATTTACCTTGAATTTCTGACAACGAAAATACTTAAAATTGGTAAAAAATGATAGCTAATGAAATAAATCAAATAAAAGCTTCGAAAAACAACATCAACAGAGATGGGAATAAGGGAAGGATTGCATATACAAGGATGCGTAAGAGTGCACTTAGAAAAATCAAAATAATTGAAAATATAATTAAAATGCGAGAAGAAAATATCGTCCGAAAATTCTATATTATTTATTTAGTAATAAATTTTATTTATTTATATATATGTCGGAAATGATAGGAAAGCCGAAACCTATCCTTGGAAATTTTGGGAATGTCCTCTAGAACTCTAGCCTAGATTCTATCATAGCTGTAATTGTTCGAGATTCGTGATAGCGAGATTGGGTTCGAGGTGACAATTGGTCGCCGAACGTAGCTACGGTCGCGGGATGGACGTTTTGCCTAACGGAGGTCTGCAGTGGTTGTACGGGTTTTCCGAGAAATGTAGTTGTGGCGGCATGCGTCCTCGAGGGCGGGCCTAGCCACGCGTGCTGTTGCCTCGGAGGTGCCGATACGATGGGACATACATTGTATTACGAATCAATCTCCAGGCAGACACTGCCTAGCAACGGTGTTTGGAACTTTCTCGATGCTTCCAAACGGGTACAGAAAACAAATGCAATCGTACGGCGAGAAAAATCTCCACGACGTGGACATTCGTGCGATTGCCTTGAAGAGTGACACATCGAGCATTTCGACAATCGTAATTGCGCTTAATAAAGAGTTATTCCGTTGACCGTGGATTCGTTTGAACTCAAAAAGCATTATTAATAGTATTCATTAAACTTGTTATCTGTTAATCTTACTATTCGTACAATTGATTATTCATTAACTTTATTATTAATCAAATTTATTATTCATTAGTCTTATTAGTTGTTAAGCTTAGGTATAGTCTTCTATATACGTGTAAATATAATCTCGGCTTTGAGAAACAATGGCTAATCCACGCGAAGAGTTGTTACGCGCCCAAAATTCCAATCTTAACCCGACATATATATATATATATCTATGGAGGATTCAGAAGCCAATTAGTGTAAGTCCAACTTCCCTGAAAAGGAGTTACGTAGCTCCAAAAATAATTTATTGTTAAAAATTTCATTTGATAAATCAATCAAGTCGCTACTTTCATACATATACAATAGATTACGGTATTGACCACGAAATTACTAAACACAATTATTCCGAGCATAAGCATAAACAATGAGAATCATTTCGAAGTCGTGATAACTCTAAGCATTACAGTTTGTTATATAAAAAATAATTGTACGCTGCTTAACTGAAACATTAAGCAAAAAAGGTGAAAATACGTATATTTTCAGGAAATTGCCTTTTTTTCTACTAGTGAATTTGAATATCTATCTAATGAGCAAAATTTATCTGATTGTGATAATGCTGAACGAGACGAAAATTAAAAGAAAAAAAAATTGTTACAAGAAAACTCTGCTGGATGATTTTCCAGTTTCTAATATCAACGGTTCGTCAATCAATGTTTTTCCAAACTCTATAGGAGCGTACAGGAGCAAAACTCGTACAAGAACGTTATGTGTATTTTATATTTTTTCTTTATTATAACTATTTTTGAACTTCATGATTCATGCTATACTTAAACTTTAAACTTGACGGTTATATTTTACAGAAATATTAAATAGAGAATCACTTCCTTTACAGAATTACAAAAAATTTTGTACGAGAATCCGAGCTGTTCCGATGCTCCTGTTTGGCACTGTATTAGCATAAGCGAACAGTCTAACTTTGAGTCGACTTAACAAAAATCGAACGACTAACACAAACAACTAGCGACCGCTTATTTTCCATAACCCGGAATACAATTATAGGCATTAGGACGAAATTGTTACCGGAGAAAATACGAAAGTTACGTAGTTCAATACGACAAGATTTCTACAGGTTTTCTACATGTTATGTATATAGAAACCCAAAATGTAATAAAAATAAAAAGCGACTAAAAATAAGAAGATTAAACATATTTGTTTTCGTTACTTACCTTTATATGTAGAACAACTTCCTGTCCGGTTACTGCATTACTCTATCTATCATTGAACAAATTTTTAGGTTACAATTATTTACACAAAGCTAATACACGTACGAATATCTTTTCATTCTATAAACGTTTATGTATAAAATATCTATCCACGTTAAATCAATTTCTTTTTATAGAAACTTAGTAAGTTAATTTTCTAGATAGAAAAATTAAAACTTTCAGTAAATTCGTGTACAACGCGCACTCTACTGCGTCCGGGGTATAAATGACGAGAGAACGTTATGTAACTGTACGGTGACCGCTTATATAGTGGCGACGTCGGATTAGGATTGCTCCGTGATTGGCTACGCTTCGAGCCTATAGGCGGTACCCGTACGCGATCACTGCGTGAAAGTCTTTTCGTGTCATGCTCCCTTCCCCCCACCCTCGTTTGCCAACCGATCACTCAGCCCCACAAGAACTAAAGGTAGGCTGCCGATCTATCCTGTTTTGCGACCAAGTTTTCGGGATAGAAAAAAAAAAAAAAAAAAAGAAGAAAACGCAATGTTGTATAAAAGTACTGCTTTTGAGCGAGTTAAATTAAATTACAAACTGTAATGTTAAAAATGTAAACCCAACATAAAGTATAGTATGGCTACGTCGTACCGTCGCGTAACGGAACTTTTGCCAAAACCACTTTCAAACGGAAATTCATTATTTATTGTAAATACACATATGCAACTTATATTTTTCTTGGGCAATAAATATTATATATATGCAAATTCTATAGAATTTAGAACACCAACCGACGGTTTGACTTTCCCTGTGTTTACTGGGAGTCGGTCGAACGATATAAATAGAGAAGGACGGGGAGTTAGGATAGAGAATAAAACAGGGCTTCGAGAGGAGAAAATTGAACAAAGAAGAAAAGCAAATTAAGAGCTAGAAGAAGGAAGAGAATCGATCGCCTGATTTCCAAAAATATTACAACATTACATGTATATATACATATTTCGTGGCATGCTTGTAAAATCTAGACATGATTCTTTTGTTAGGTTTTTATAATTGTACCACAATTTTGAGATTAATTGAACGAATATTTAATAATGACTTTAATATCGAAAATAACGATTATATTATTATATTATACTACGAATTTTTATATGAATACAGTATGTTATAATATGTGAAACATAAGGTCCGGTCAAATAACATCAACAAACGAAAAACAGTTTTGTACGAAGAAAAACAAGAAAGATATAAAGAATAACAGACTTTATCTTCGTGAAAATTGACCTTGGAAATCTGTTTGAAACATGTAAATTTGGTTAGTTACCGACTAAGCAGACGGAAGTTATTCTACGTGCAAAAATAAAAGAAAAATGTGGAATAAAATCTTTCTATATAAAGCTTCAAGAAAATCGAATTTCTTCGTGCTCGGTTGATAACAATGTTCGACGCGTATCTAATTTTGCAAACCGTTTTTCCTATAAGTCACAATTTTCGAAAAAATAAATTTTGCAGAAAATTGCAAATTTTTAACTTTGGAAAAATTTTATGTTCTTATAGTAGCAGCTATTGAGTTGCGATTGAGACGACAAAATTCTGTGGACTCTCCCGAATAAAATGATATGTATTGTTATTGCATTATGAACATTTAAACATGTTTAAATAATGATTAGAGCGAAAAGGCATCTCAAACGCAACATTTCTTCATACATTTCTCAGTTTATTGAAATAACTAAAGGTCTAGGAGAAAACCTAACTACAATACGCGATACAACAAACGTTTCTGCTAAGGCAAGCATCATCTATCGTATTTCATTTGAAATATACATAGAAGCACAACTCGCGATGTCGTTTCCGTCATTTGGTAGAACGGAACCGCTAAACACACGCAGTTTTACTTACATCGAAAGTATTAACATTACCAAGATTTTTAGATTTCTTATATCGCTGCTTGGCATTGATGGTGGCACAACTAAAAAGAATTTCGAATTTGCTTTTATCGAATATCAAATCTATATTATGCTTTTCTTTCTATTATATAAAACGGTAAATTTAATATTCCGTCAGTTTTGCGCCACAGGACAAAATTATTACGTATCGCCCTGGCCTTAGTTTTACAACAATATTTTCATATCTTCCGTTGTTTGCGACACGATAAGTGGAAGGTCATACTGCTTTCGCGAATAATGGTATATCTTGTGTTTAGTCAGTCTTATAATGTTATTGAAACGACCCGTTCAAAATCTCTTCGTAAATTTTCAAAAACCTCTCTAAAATTTATCTTTTTGCGAATTGCACCACTATCAATGCCAAGCAGCGATATACGGTTTGAATATTTTTCTGTTTCTGCTTTATCGATTTAAAAATATTTACTGACAAATATTCCGTCAATTTTGGAAGCTTACTTTCAATCTCTTCTTCCTCATTAATTTAAAAATTCCCTTTTTCGAGCTTTGAAATTTCACAAATAATAATTTGTGAATCATACACGTGTAAATAATAATTTGTCACGACACTCGTAGTTTTCTGACAGTTCTGAGGTAAGTACGGAAGATCATAGTCCTTTTATCAGAAGGTTCATCGTCTTTTCTGCTTCGTGGCTGGGTCTTTCTAGAGCATCTTTAAACCAGCTTGAGAGTTTCTTGTGACATTTGCTCTCGAAAGTGCTCTGAAATTGTGTATCTATTTGAGAGTTTAAGTTAAAAAAATTTAGATACACTAATATCTACGTAACGTAACGTAATTAATATTGCAATTTCGTTATACAAACTTGAACGAACGTATAAAGAGCCAATTTTGAACGATCCTTTTGTTACGTCACGAGGCGTAGTATATATCGTATTTCTAAAGGTGGCTCGCGGTCCTACAGCGTCGCAGACAGATCGTCTTATCTGCCCGACGAAAAACATAAAATGTATCGATGAACGCATAGTTGTAACCAAGCAGCGAGTTCTAGAAACGTCGATTTTGCACCGTTACTTCATACACATAAAGAAGGTGGCACACGTGATCATAGGACAAACGATGGCGTGATCCGAGCGTAGTGGGGGTCATCTCCCCGAGAAGACAAAGAAATGATCTAAGGGCGATCAGTCTCTTTTGAGAATTCTAACTGCACGTATCGAGAGGCCTAACGAATATCGAAAGATATCACAAAGTCGAGTCAAATTATCTCTAACACGTTAATTGTATTCTTGGTCAAATACTTTGTAACATCTTTATTATTACATAATTTATTGTTAAATATATAACCTATATTAACCTGTTAACACAGAGTTAATTTCATTGAACCACCTCTGTTATCTTAATCGAAACGGGGGAATGACTAATTCGCTGCGTCGATTATACGAATCGTAGCGAGAATTTACGCCTCTTGCTGACGCGTTTTCCTCGCGACCGCGTCTCTCCGCGATCGATCGTAACACTTTAGTTTTACTGTTTCTTTCTTTTTTCGCTAGCCAAACCGCGGACATCAACCGACGTAGCGCGGTGAAAGCATCCCGATAATCGCTACACATGCATTGACACACTTACAGCGCGGTTGCGCTCTTAGTATCCAGAGAGGCTTTTTTCACGATTATTAAGCTTTGGTTGCATTTTGAAACGTTTATATCATTTTCTCCTATTTTCTCGGTAATTAAGATATGACGATATGACTTTATGATTTATAGATTTGTTTTATTTTGAATGGAGCTCTTTGCGACATAACGGCTACTTTAGAATAAGAATAATGCAAATACATAGATGTTTCGATGACAAACGATAGTGGTATGGGTATTTAATGCCTTAGAAACTAAATACGGCAGAGAATTTTTTAGATTAGAAACTAAAAGTACAATGTTAAAGTTTGTCTTTGTAAGATCAAAAAGTATTACATTTTTCTGAACATTTCTTTTCATTACTTACTATCATTTTTCATTCATTATTTTATTTTATATATTAAAATAAATACAATAAATAATAAAAACAAACTTCCAAATAAATAGAAATTATAAATATATAAATAGAACTTATTTCACCTCACAATTCAAAA
Source organism: Bombus campestris (assembly GCA_905333015.3). Taxonomy (NCBI): domain Eukaryota; kingdom Metazoa; phylum Arthropoda; class Insecta; order Hymenoptera; family Apidae; genus Bombus; species Bombus campestris. The sequence continues at coordinate 6,291,274 of HG995147.1, read as the reverse complement.
CTCCTAAAGTGTACTTTATCTTTTACTCTAAAAAGCTTTTTAAGGTTTTCAGATATTCTCCAGATATTGGTTCTTATCAGTATACCCACGTCGCTATCAACAAAATGTTTACGTATTTCCATTATCCTTGTTCTAAAATAACAGTAGTTTTGAAAATTTGTTAAAAAATCTTTTAATGCTTTTAGGAGATGTGATCTGAGGCTAAACTCAGATCACAGGTGAAATCAAATTTTCGATTTTCTATAAACTTTTGCTAACATTACAGATAGCAAACAGCCATTCCTGCCAAATAATCGTGGACGAAACAAATTCAAAATTAATTTTATTCTCAAGCAAAACACGCGATTCACTTTTGATTCGAGAATCTTTTGCTTTTCACTTAATTTTTCTAGTGCATCTTCATTAATCTCTAAAAGGCTGGCATTTTTCCATTGAAATCTTGAATTTGTTTCACTTAGAACGTGCGCTGTATACAACTTACATATTGCACAAACCTTGCAAGTTCGTTCCTGAAGCTTAGCCATGGCGAATATCTCAGGATCGGTTTAGTGGATGATTGCACCGGATGAACCAATGGTCTCCAAAACGGCCTGACAATTATTATTACACTAGAAGTAATTTTTAGCATATCAAAAGTAATATATATGCTTGTTACATGTTTCTTATGTAGAATAACATTTCAAATTTTTGATTTATTTTGTTTATTTCCTTTATCCGTAGAAAGTGCTTTGTATAAACAAATATTAATAACAATTATATTCATTAATTTGCAAAAATTCAGAACTGTGATTTATGGATATTCATTTTATGCTCCATGTGACACAGAAATGCAAACTATTCGTCCGAATACGCATTCGGTATAATCATAATTGTAACAGCAGGAGTACTGCGCCGGAGAAGTCGTCCCTAGCGAAACGGCTAGTACACTTTGCCAATGATCTTCCGGAAATGCTCGCGTTTATAACACTCTCGGCTATTGAGCACACGATGGACATAGGAAATGAAACGCATTATTACAATTATTGGAAAAAAGCCGTCATAAATACCAATGTCCTGATTCTAAAACAGCTTCTTGTGTTCGAAAGTGTATGTCATAAAATTGCCTACGAAAATCCTCGCGTATTTGTTCTTTTGGACGAAACGTCAATAAAACAACGGATAAGATTTTAGTATTTTAAATATGAATTTTGTCGAGAATCGCAATACAGTTTTAGAATATCATAGATTTGACTTTTACAGTGTGCGATTTTGCATGCGCTGTAAAATGAGTAAAATTGAATATTTATATATTATTCTAGTGCATTAAATGAAGATTCTATGAGAAATGATAGTATAATTTTCGTCTATCACAAAAATAAAATTGGACGAATCTGCATTGGACTGTACATAAAAATTAATTCAGCAATTCTGCACGACGACATTGAGTAAATTTTTTATGTATTCAAGAATGTAAAACATATATAAAATATATTCAAAGCGTACGTAATGTAGATCAAGTTTCGCATATTTCTGCATATTTTTGCATGCGTCTAAATATTTTTGCATATTTTTTTATATTTAAGTATAAATTAATATTTCAAAACACAAGTAAAGCTAATAATAACTTGTTGACACGTTTCAAACTTTTTGGTTAGTTATATTTTTCTCGCCTTTATACATCTTTTTACACTTGTATTAGTTACCATATATACTGCTGCGAATAACTATAAACTCAACTCTGTTTTCAGATTCTTCATGATACTAAAACAAAAATTGAAAGAATCTGTTGAAAATGACAACGTGAATTCATACTCGCCCCGCATATGCGGATGCGCTAGTTACAAAAACGATAACTAGAAGATTGTTCTAGATACAATCGATAGACTCAATCGATAGTTCTTTAAGATGTACTTTTGTTCTTTCTTTTTCCCCTAGTCCATGTCATTGTGTGCAATAAAGGTTTTTCGGATCAGAGCGGTGCGACAGATTCATCCGTACAATATAGTAATAACTATTGTGATCCCACCTTTAAATAAAGAAATAACAACAGAATCGTTTGTATAATTTCATAATATAATATAAAAGAAAACTGAAAATAGAACAAACAAAAATAATCTTCTTTCGAACTCTGTAAAAAATTAAATTTTCTACTAAAATTGTGTTTTCACTATGAAACAATATAAATTCAGTGTTAATTTTGTTATCCTTTCATTTAATATTTAGTTGATTTTCCATTACCTTTTTAATACTTCTATCAATCTGTGACGTACATTATCCACTAATTTATTTAAAAAACAGGAGAGATATTATCCAAAGAAGTTATTGCTTTTTTTATAATTTAATATATATATTAATTTATAAGTTAATATATGTATTAAAGAATGATACTGTCGTACTCAAATGGAGAAATTCGTGAGATTTATCAACAAAGCACACTCCCATAATGGTATCACGTACAAGAAATATTCGTAACATTCATGCTGCTTCTACAAGCCAACAGTCATCTAGAAAATTGAAACCGCTAGCTGTTCTTGCATACAATAAAGTGTGATATAGATTATTCGGATCAAATGGTATCTTATGCCACTAAAATTAGAAAAGAACTCAAACGGTACTGGAAATTTGATGTTGGCAGTCAGCTTCTTCTGGGAATTACAGTTGTAAACGCTTTAATAGTTTACAAGATTACAACAAAAAAGGATACAAATATCAGAAAATTTAGAGATTTATTAGTTATGAAATTATTAGGGCTGACTGATGATGTAATGAAATCTTCTTTTAACGTAGATCTCATAATATTGTCATCCGAAAGTGTGCTTCTGGATTGTTGAGGTTATCTGATAGAGGAACGCGTGGATAAATTTCTAATAGAAATATATATTGAAATAAGTATAAGTATAGATATAGTATATGCTGATCCGAATCCTCAGTCAAGTAGTGTTACATTACAATACAATATAATAGAGAGCAGGTTGATACATTGACAGCAAAGGATATTACCAAAAAATTAACCTTGGTGTGTAACTCTAGCTGAAAGTTACACGAAACAGCAATAAAAGTCTACTTACAGCTCTTTTGTTTCTAGACCTTGTGACCCAATAACAACCTCTTCTTTTCGTTAACTTTTTTGCTTCACCAAGTTCTATTTTCATCGTAACAGCGGTGTCCGGGTCACGGATATACAAAAGAAAAAGATGTAGAGTTTTTCTAAAAGTAAATACTTCAACAGGGACAAAGCATTACATTGTAAATAACTTTTTAAATAAACCATGTTTCTATATTACTTTTGTAACAATTTAATAGTCTTATTATTGTTGGGAATTGTGGATCTTACTCGCCGAGATAAAGGTATAGAAACAATAAATATTCATTTAATATTCACAATAAAATAATTATGTATTTATTTAGCAAACGATTTCAACCATATTGAACGATACAATCTTGCACGTGTCTCAGCACTTCCTTTTCACACTATCTTCCATACCATATGCCCTTCCATACACGACTGACTGCAGAACAGTTTACGTTCTTTTGTCTTCGAGACGCCGCGCACACACACACCCATACTCACATTCTACGCAGTCAATTCAGCACATAAAATTACACATATCTTAACAAAATTATTATGAATTTTTTTTAGATGGTCTCTTAAATGATTATGTGAAAACTATAAATAATGGTCAGTTAGAGATGCACGCAGATATAACTTCTAAATGTGCAAATTAAAAATTTTTAACAGAAACTAAATTTTCAATGAGTTTTCTTAATTTGACCTTCCTTAAAATATTAATTTTTATATGTATTTAACTTACCTTTTTCAATATGTTAAAAGAGTTTTATTCATTTATTTGTCTCCGTTTATTTATTCATTTTCATTTTTGTATTTTTACCTCTTATATTTTTATTATTAATTCTGTTTCACGAAAGTGAAGATTTTAATAATAACTTTTTAGAGAATGTCAAAGCATGTTTCCTTGTTTTATTATTAATATTATTAAAGATTACTTATTATTGTCGGAAAACTTATTATTTTTGTTTAATATTTTGATGTTGGCTTTTTGGGATAAGCAGTCGTGTTTGGACTTTGCACTAATATCTATCTATAATGCCTTAGTGTGCTAAATTTGCCAAAATTATGTCCCTGTTGTTTCATTAATTATTATGCATAAAAATACGAATGTTACCCAATACCGGAAAGTTTGAATTTGATTCCGGTTGACGGTAGCACGTATTGGTGATATTGTTTTGTCCGGAGTTTGTTTACTTTTACATCTCGTATATCCAAACGTTGTCAATGCCCCGAGGCAAAAAAACATGAGTCACTCCTGATTCGAATTGTCCTATGACTCATGTGCCGCTACACAACAAAGACGAGGAAGATAGGCATTCCGGGAGTTCAAATGTTTCCAGTTTTGAGAATCTGAAGATTTATCAGTGCTTCGAATTGCAATTTCGGCAATTTAAAAATATCTACTATCTGTATATAAAATTTAAGAAGTAAAAGGCTGGTACGGGGAGAAAGTGTAATGCACTGTAATACCTTTACATAGCCTTAAACTGTAATAGGAGATGCAAGGTGTAACAAATAATACATAATGCAATGCTTTGGATAATTATAAACTCAAACACATTTTCAGTATTATTTTCTGAATACTCTCAAAACACCATCGGTCATACCTCGACATGTTAAATGAAATTGTTTTATATTAAAGGGTAAATTGAATATTATAGGATATCAGGAGATGTACATAGTGAATTATTGCTTTTAATAACCAGAAAAGTGACTTTCTGTGAGAAATTCTAGTAAGTATAATTTACGATCAGGAGGGGCTACCTATAGGATACATCGTGAAACTTAAAAGAAGGATAGAATTCACGCAGGCGGCTATTCAAAACAAAACTTTAACACGTTTATTTATCACGTTCAAAAAGTCTATGTTGTACAGACGTGTGTTTACAAGTGTGCGAACGAGTAATGAACATCTTACATTCTAACATTTATGCAAATTCTACATCTTTTATACAGAGTTTTGCATTCGTCGATGGTTTCTCCCAACTTGCTGATAGAAAGTCGACTATTACAACGCAAATGGATATATAAAATTATCGTACGCATCTCAATATACATACGTGCATTGAACTGTTAGACTAAGGAAGCCGTACATACTGTACACGTTTGCTTGTTTAATTTACACAACCATATTCCCCTTTTCTCTTATTTCCTCTTCCATTGGCAAACCAAGAAGTCGATCATAATAATACAACTATTATACGTAACAAACATCGCAAACCGAACATTACTCATCGTGGTATAAATTTGCGATTAAATACAGATTTAAATATGTTCATTCGTCCGTTATGCAAACTAATAAACTTAAGTAACAAAATGGATTTTTCATAAATATCTCTCGTATTCATAGAGTAGATTCAATACGTTGTTTCGCGTTTCGAAGCGATTAATATGTAAAATGACGTAATAATTATTGATTATTAGAATTATCCGATTGTATCTCGTATTTGATCGTGAATTTCCGTAGTTTATAAAATGAAATGTAACAATGTATTAAATCTAATCGGAAAATAAATCGCAGAGTTAGAATTATGGGCAAGCCAAATGACGAATTACTTCGTTTGCTCTTATGAATAAATTGAAGATTATTTGGGACGAATACAGGCATCGTCGTGTTGTCGTCCCTTGATACGACCATTATGCTTTGCTTGGAATTTGTTGCGCCATGCTGATGCCAATTTTTTCCAATCATTAGTTGATTGAAATATTCTATATCCCATCTGCTCGGCCAGTGCTGCCTCAGTGGTCGTATTTTTTACCATACAGATAAAACTTGCCTCAATTGCTATCAGGTTAGTGGATAATTCTTCGTATGCGAATGATGTGTTTCCTACCATCAAAATCCTAAACAATGCTTATCTGAGTACTTACGAGGTAAGTTAGTAGGAAAGTTATTTGGAGAGATATTTCACAGGATTTAATTATTCAGATAGGTGTAATTTTGCGCGCTACACTGCATGAGCCGTGTGTAGTGACACACATACGGCAGTATGTGCGTGCGCAGCGTCTTGTAGAACAGAAGAATGGTGACACGATGGTGAGAAAAAGAGAGTGCTCGGACATGTACAATGTATATCTACGAATATCGTGTAAATCACTTATTAAATAAATATGAAACCATTTAGATATCATTTCTACGTGTAATGTGAGTGTTGCTATACGTTTATTTCGGCGGCTAAGATCCACAATTCTCAACAATAATAAGACTATTAAACTGTTACAAAAGTAATATAGAAACATGGTTTATTTAAAAAGTTATTTACAATGTAATGCTTTGTCCCTGTTGAAGTATTTACTTTTAGAAAAACTCTACATCTTTTTCTTTTGTATATCCGTGACCTGGACACCGCTGTTACGATGAAAATAGAACTTGGTGAAGCAAAAAAGTTAACGAAAAGAAGAGGTTGTTATTGGGTCACAAGGTCTAGAAACAAAAGAGCTGTAAGTAGACTTTTATTGCTGTTTCGTGTAACTTTCAGCTAGAGTTACACACCAAGGTTAATTTTTTGGTAATATCCTTTGCTGTCAATGTATCAACCTGCTCTCTATTATATTGTATTGTAATGTAACACTACTTGACTGAGGATTCGGATCAGCATATACTATATCTATACTTATACTTATTTCAATATATATTTCTATTAGAAATTTATCCACGCGTTCCTCTATCAGATAACCTCAACAATCCAGAAGCACACTTTCGGATGACAATATTATGAGATCTACGTTAAAAGAAGATTTCATTACATCATCAGTCAGCCCTAATAATTTCATAACTAATAAATCTCTAAATTTTCTGATATTTGTATCCTTTTTTGTTGTAATCTTGTAAACTATTAAAGCGTTTACAACTGTAATTCCCAGAAGAAGCTGACTGCCAACATCAAATTTCCAGTACCGTTTGAGTTCTTTTCTAATTTTAGTGGCATAAGATACCATTTGATCCGAATAATCTATATCACACTTTATTGTATGCAAGAACAGCTAGCGGTTTCAATTTTCTAGATGACTGTTGGCTTGTAGAAGCAGCATGAATGTTACGAATATTTCTTGTACGTGATACCATTATGGGAGTGTGCTTTGTTGATAAATCTCACGAATTTCTCCATTTGAGTACGACAGTATCATTCTTTAATACATATATTAACTTATAAATTAATATATGTCGGAGATGAAAGGACGACGGAGCCTTTGTTTCGGAATGTTTGGGATGGCCCCAAATACTTTGGTCCAGACTTTTTATTACGGCCGTACTTAAACAATAAAACCGAGAAATAGCTGTTCATGAGCTAAATCGAATAGGATTATTCGAGATTTATGACAGTGGGCTTGGGCTCGAGGTGACATAATGAGTCACTGAACGTAGCCGCGGTCACGGGAGGGACGTGTACCTAAGAGAGGTATGAAGTAATTAAATAACTCTCCTTACAACAGGGATTGACCTGAGGAATATGGAGAGGGGTATATAAGGGCAGTTCCACTTTGACTGCGGGCAGTATTGAGTAGCCAGTATTGAGTATGCAGTATTGAGTATTCAATATCCAGTATAGTTTGATTCAGTGGAGTCAGTGCGGTTCGAGAAGTTTGACTAGTACAGGGAACAAGTGTACTAAGTCCAATATTGTGTTTGTCATCCCGTTGATCGCGGATTCGTTATCGAACCCGAGACCATTGTCAGTAGCGTCGCGAGCGTCTGATCACCGTGAACAATTGTTAACCTTGTACCAAATCCATTGTTATAATAGACTACACTTGCGTTGTACCGTACCAATGTCTGATCCAAGTGCAGGTTCATTTGACGCCCACAACCCTAATCCGAGTCCTACTCCGACATATATATATTAAATTATAAAAAAAGCAATAACTTCTTTGGATAATATCTCTCCTGTTTTTTAAATAAATTAGTGGATAATGTACGTCACAGATTGATAGAAGTATTAAAAAGGTAATGGAAAATCAACTAAATATTAAATGAAAGGATAACAAAATTAACACTGAATTTATATTGTTTCATAGTGAAAACACAATTTTAGTAGAAAATTTAATTTTTTACAGAGTTCGAAAGAAGACAATTTTTGTTTTGAGTATAAAAACGTGTTGACAAATATCTAACAATCAGAGTTATTTTGTTATGAAACATATGGGCACACGATAACTCATTATAACTTATTATTAGCTTTACTTATGTTTTGAAATATTAATTTATACTTAAATATAAAAAAATATGCAAAAATATCTAGACGCATGCTAAAATATGCAAAAATATGCGAAACTTGATCTACATTACGTACGCTTTGCATACATATATGTATCTGTGATAAAATCTGTGATACTATGTATCGTTAAATTAAGCGTATATATCAGGAAATGATAAAATATTTTATTTTTAGTTTTATTTCTACAGTAATTAATAAATAGAAACATAACATTAAACTGATCAAATACATTTTTTCCGTATTTTTTTGTTCTTATTTTGTATTTTAAGTGTTACTTAATTAAACACTAATTTGAATTATGTATCTTATGTTATCTGAATAAAGTTAACTTTTTCCGCATCTAACTAATTGTTCCTTCTTCTATTCCCCTTACTGTTAGTAAAATGAAACTGTACACGTGTGATAGGGACTCTCTCTGTTTACGGATAGCACGACTTCCTTTGTATCACGGACGTTACGACCTTCTTTTGTTTTGAGAGACACTCATTTCCCAACGGGCGGACAGAGAGCAATATCAGAGATAAACAAGATCGCAGAATAATTATTTAAAATATTGAAGATTGACGAAGAATGATCGGTAGCTCAGGACCTTGAAAATCGATTCTCGATTTTCAGGTAGACATTGCACAAAACTTGTTATTTATTGTTTATGTAATTTATTGTTATAGATTGATATTAATTGTTGTTTACTCCTGTATTTTATTTAAGTATTTTCACAATAAACTCGATTTTCAGACTTCAGAATCGATTTCCTGAATTAGCTTACTTTTTCTTTTATTATACTTAGTTATCTTGTTTTCTATTCGTTAAATAATGCCATTTAAAAGACAGTTCTAATTTTTATATTAATAAAACTTCGATGTTTTAATGCAAGGAACTTATTAGTTAGAAGTTTATGATTGCAAAACAGAGCATTTTCAAGGTGTTGTACATCTTATTTGTTCGCTATATCGATTTCTATTTATAATTCGTTCAGTAAATGGAATCGTTGGCGGTGAATATGTCACGGACGATATCCGACATAAACAAAGCGATAAGATATCGAAATTCCAAGCGCCTCAGCACGAGCGACATCCGGTCACTCTATCCAATCTCAGAAATGTATGATCGAAGCCTTTTTCCACTCCCACGAATAAAAGAATTTAAATACTCCCCCTAAAAGCATCCAAGTCAGTCTTGAACAATCACGCCTAGAGCTCGAAAGTGTATCGCAAACAAGAAAATAAAGTTCCTTTTCTTTTTCTTAAATCTCTTTTTTATTTTACGTGACACTTTATCTGTGTCATCGCCCAAGAATGTAATAGTAAACTATTCACTCCTCTTTCCTAGTCAACTTACAATTAGTTTCATTATTGCACAATGTTGCCGTTCTTATACTTATCTATCTCGGCTAGAATAGAATATATGAACTTTTCCGTAGAACCTTACAATTATATAAGTTCTTGTAGCGTGGAACACAATATGTTTTGATTTATGTTAGTGTGCAAACAAACAGGGCAAATGCCTAACTGGAAGCTTAAATACACAGGTTCCTGAATATGCTACGTTCCAACCAAATAGAACAGAAACCTAATTTTATAGGTTCTTGTATATGCTAAGTTTCGACCAAATAGGACAGAATCTCCTAATTTTATAGGTTTTTGTAAATGCTAAGTTCCAACTAAATAGGACAGAACTCTAATTTCATAGGTTCTTGTATATGCTAACTTTAGTTAACCTGAACACTTGACCGCATATTGCAGCATCTGTACCGTAAAACAACTAGAAATACTGGCGTGAACACTCTCGTTTCATCTCTGCTATTAATTATATCGGAAATTGTTTCAGATAAAAATGAAATAGCTCCAAACTGTATATTTTGATATTTTCTGTTTTTCGGTAAGTGGGCGCAAAAAGATTGTGTAATCAGCTTCCGGAACATTTAAGGAAATCAATGGAAGAAGAGCGCTCAGCTGACGTTATTGTTAATCAATTAGTTATCTGAAAATTCAGAAGAGTACCAAGTGTGTACCTCGCCTTCGCTTACGCGTAGTCAACTCAATTTTAACAATTGATACCACGAGCCATGAGCACTTGAATCACCGTTGCTTTTCGTTTCACGTTTCGCGCTTGGTTCGTGCGCGGCTCCTGTCGCGATCTGGCGTCAGGATTTAACCCGTGTTAAGTACATGCTCATGAGCCGAACTCATAACCGTGTTTGGCATATCGCAATCTTACGGCTAGATCAAGTTTCGTCCCGTGTATTGTCCCTTTGTTGAGTTTTTGTTTAAATAATGTTTAAGATTGTTACGATTCGGGTCGTGACTATTGTTCGTATGGTTTAAATTCTTTGTCTGGCCTATTAGTGGTGACCCAACAATACGCTTCGAACAGTTAATTGAAATTAAAATTAAATAGTTAAGATTGCGGCCTGAAAACATTTTAATTTCTAAAGGTACCTAAATTGATTCAAATCATATAAATAATTGTAAAATAATTGCAATAATCTGTACGTAAATTTATTATAAATATATATATTAGCACTAATTACGAAATGTTATGAATGTTGTAGTAATAATTTAGAAAACTATTTTGTTAGTGATAATGGAAAAGTGTCCTGACAGGATCAACGCATCTAACATAGTGCTGACGAACTATTGCATTAATATAATAATAATTGGTATTGTGTCTAAAATGAATAAAATATACATATAAAATGTATGGATGTATTCGTCGTATGTATCGCAGCAAATTATGTTTTTTAGAAGAATAGTAATAGTAAAAGTGCGAAATACGGTCAGGAAAGCAAAGGTCAAAGATTAAGACGTTTAATTTAATACAAGTTTATGAGAAACAATCAGTATGGGATACGAAGAACGTCAATTACCAAAATCTGGAGGAAAAAGTGAGAATATTAAAAAATGGAGAATATTAAATAACATTACTACAAATGCTACCTCATCTGCAATTTCGTTAGTTTTGAAATATGTTGTAAAAATCGATATTGTGAACAACTCCTTTTGATAAATATAACCGGCGGTGTAAGAAAATATTAAAAGCGAATTCGAGGCGGTCACGTTTACAACACATTCTGTAGATCATTTTTTTTTATGTTTTTATTTATATTGCTTATTTTTAATAACTCATATCTTGAGTTCTGCTTACCTGATATTTAATTACAGTGTATTTTTTTTGTTTAAAACTGCATTAAATTGCCAGAGTTATTAGCGAATTACAATGAAATGTATATATTCTTACAAAAATCGAAGCACTTTTCATTTTTAACGGTAATTTTCATTTTTAACGTATTAAGCATTTTCCTCTACCACGTACTTTGAAATTTGTTAACAATCACTTTCCACAAACTGACCACGATTACGTAACTTTTTATTGCTTTGTTGCGAATACGTCGACTATAAGAATAAGGAACACGGAAAGCAATTCAGATACAGCAAGACACCTCACAGAATTCGTACTTGGACAGATCAGTTTAAAAAGGTAGAAATTAATTTAACCTTCGTGCTGTAATGATAGGATCTGTTCGGATCAGCCGATAGACGATGAAAGTTGTTTATGTTAGAACGATCAGAAGCTGAACGTATTTCTAAACATCAGTATGCAACAACTTATAGATGACTTGCAACATTTGATTGCAGTACTAATCATACATATTACGCTGTTGGCATCTTCAACGTACTCGTGAGTGTGGGTTCCGAGTTACGTAGATAACCCTGTTTATATGTCTACAGAGGATGCTTATAAAAGTTGGTGGCAAATCAGAGGAGCCGTATGAGTACTCGATAAAACCAGCAAAAACGTCTCTATATACGTGGATAATAGAATAAAAAGAATAATATTAAGAATATTAATCTAAAGAATATTAGCTATTAGAGTTAATAGCATTTAGTGTATAAAAGCACAGATCATAGTAAACCAGTTGGTTCGTTAAGTAAGTTGATACAATGACTTCTTGTAGCATTGGCATATCTTTTCTTAAGGAGGGCTAAGTAATTCTATACTTCCACTAGACAGAATATCCATCCCGTGACCGCGGCTACGCTCGGCGTTTTGTTTGGCGCCTCGAACTCGAGCTCATTGTCTCGGCTTTTCCTAAGAACTCCAACGGGGAGGCCCCATGTCTTTTCATCTCCGACATATATATCTTTAATGTTTCAGTAGCGAACATTCGAATACTTTCGAGAGCCTTTGTACATAACACATACATGTATTTTATATATTTTACTATACTATAAAAATATAGAAATTAGGAGTATAATAACCGTTATTTCCGGTGTTAAAGTCGTTATTAAACATTTATTTAATTAATCTTCAAATTGAAGTACAACCATGGAAAATTAACAAAAGAATCACATCTAGATTTTACAAGTATGCCACAAGGTAACTTCTGCGCAACGATCGTGTACATGTTCCACCTGTAGCCCTGAAGCGTAGCCAATCAGCAAGCAGCACCACTCATCTGTCTTCGCTGTTATCATAGAAATCGGTGCTGTTCAATCGTCTTTCGTATTCGAGTCAAGGTAGAGTGTACATCGTATAAAAATTTATTGAACGTTATAATTTTTGAATTCACCAAGCATTACTTGGTAATGAGTACTAAGTGGAGAATTAAATTTGATTAGAAACTTGATCTGCAAAGTTTCTATATAAAGAGGTTTATCGAAGGTAAATATTTAATACATACAATTTTATAAAATGAAAAGATTCATATACATATTAGTTTTGTATAAATAATTTTATCTTAAAAATTTGTTCTAGGATAGATGGGGTAGTACAGTAACCGGAAAGGAAATTATCTTGCATGTAAAAGTAAGTTGTAAAAAGAAATACGGTTTTCTTCTTTTATGTTTTTGTATTTTCATTACATTTTTGATATTCATATACATAACCGTCTTTCATTTAAAGAAGAATTTACTTTCTCAAGGACTTTTCATACAAATTTGAATAATATGTAACTGCTATTTTTGATGTCTTATTTTAACCTTTGTCCTTGTTTGTTTGGGCTACTTTATCGCTTATTTCCTTTTAATGTTTGCGCCCTGTACTAATTTTGTGTGAATAATCTAGAGATATATGAGGTCTTGCAAATGAAATGATTTGATGTAGAAAATTCTTAATTTTCATAAAATAGTTCTGAACTGCCATGACTGGGTGGAAACAAAGAAGCTCGCAAATGAAATATAAAATAAACCGTTTTGCAAATGTGCGTTGAGAGAATACATTACATGTTTCATCTAATATTAGTTATTTTTTGTACGTTTATTTCACTTATCTGATCGGCCATAATTTTTTAGGAACACATTTTTATAAATTCGGTTCTTCTTTGTTAAAGTTATTTTTTCTTGTTTATTTAATTTGTCTTTTATTACAGATTGTCACATTTCAATAAGAAAAATGTTATTTATTTAATATTATTTATGTATATTATGTATATTTATCGCTATATAAAATTATTTGTGGCCTATTTATACTTAGATTAGAAACGTTTAAATTTGTTAGTTAGTACAAAACATTCATAGCGAAGTTTTTAAGTTGTTTTCATAATTTGTGAATTTGTTTGGATTGCTGTTCTTCTATCCATTTCGCTATTCTTCTATGTCAGAATGCTATAAGCCTAATGCCGTTTTCGCTTTTTAATAAGTTTTGTTAATTACCATAACTATTTTTCTTTGTTGATAAAGGAGATTTTTCATTTGTTGTTTTTTTTTACATTTAATCGTTGTTTTGTAAGAAATTTGGTTCTAAATGCTTAATATTGCATGCAGTCTTTTATTATGAGTTAGCCGCTGTTCAGATTATTCTCCTTACATACATGTGTGTATAAAAAATCTCGTTTTTACCTGTTTTGTACTTTATTCTGTACCTTTATTTTGTATCTATAACATTTATATTAGTATTATGCTAGTTTAACTTGTACTCTCATTTTTTTAGTTATTACTGGTAGTTTCATATTTAAGTAACTAGCTTTAGTTATCTTTTCTGTGTTTTTCATATATTTGTGTACATACTTCACTATAGGTATATTATTCTTAGTATTTTTTCTTTGTTTTCTCCATAGAGTTTCTCTGTTATATTATTATTTTCTCCAATTATTGTTTAGTTAAAATTTATTATTATTGCTTTATCACTAGCTTCATAGCTGTATTTGAGTTAATTACCTGTGTGTATCTTGTTAAGTACAGTATTTTCCTGTCTAATTCTGTATCCTCCTTTAGTTTTAGCCAATAGCAGCCTATGTCCCTTTCTTATTATTTTAAGTTTTAAGCCTATTCTTCTTACTTCTATTCTAAACACATATTCTGGTGATATATCATATTCTTTTTAGGAAATCTGCTTGTATTGTCTTTATTTTTGCCCAGTAATAGGTCCTTACATCTGTATTATATCATATAGAAGAGTTACCATTGCCATTACCTTAGAAAGTTTCCTAGCTGTATTCCAGTTATTGCACTTTTTCACTATGGTCAATTTCCAAACTGTCTATCGCTATTTTTGTCTGGTATGTGATTTGCTTTGTTATTACTTGGAATGTGGCTGTTTTTGTAAATATAGTTACGCACTAAATATATATTCATCTTATCATTGTATTTCATTTATTTCATTCTTATTTCTCTACTTTTCTCCCTTTTAGCTCTATATTAATATTTTTAGCTTACCTATTTCCTTTTCAATGGGGTTTTGCGTAAAATAACTTTAAAATATTCTGCCTTTACCTTGTAAATGTAGTAAGTTTCCTGACCTTTTCATTACATTGTCTGCATAATACACATCTCCTATTATTTCTTTGCCAATAAAGTATTTTTCTCAGTTATAAAGTATTGTGTCTTGTATTGAGTCCAACAGTAGTATGTAATGTTTCCTTTCACCATTATTCCTGTTATCTTAATTTCCAGCACCAGAAATATTGTAGTCACAGAATTTGTTAGTTTTGAATTCTGCTTGATCCTCTGGCAGTATAATGTTATACACCTCTAGAATGTTATACCACTATACTTGGTTAATAGCTTAAAAGTATCTCTTCCTTCTGTAGAACTTTATTCAAGAATTGCAAGATTATTCTCTTCATATTTTGCATTAAAGAATTAAGTACTCGTTGAGTAAAACTATAATTCAAGCTTAACAGTGTTAAAAGCCATTTTGAAACGTCCACATATTTAAAAGAAACAAAAATAGAAAGAGGTTATATTTGTACTATTTATACTTTTTAAAAAATTTTCTTATTATTTATTTATTTGAATTTTACAATTTGTCCAGAAGGACATTTGGTAAAATGTTATAACTTGAAAAATATAGCATGTGGATGGTTACCCCCAGCGGGGTTCCATCTTCCAGGTTGTTTATTGTATTTCTGTTGTGAGGTCTGCGGGATGCTTCTTCTTCAGTCTTCTTTCTATTTGGGTTTCATTTGTTTCAGCTACAAGCCGGTTTGGTTAGAAGTATCAAAAACAGAAAGTGGTTATATTAGAACTATTTATACTTGACGACGAATATAACACAATAGCGATATTGGTTTCAGTATCTACAGGATATCCTACGTAAAATCGGTTATTGAAACCTTGGTCACTTAAGGAATGTTTTAGATTCTACTTCCTTATTATACAGATTTACACTTGGTAGCGTGCAGTGTAATATTGCTTTCGGAGCCTTCTTACAAACATTTTTTGCATATTTTGGTAGTACTCGATGGATGGAGATGAAATATAACGATTTTATGTTTAGCAATCCATTGGTTCAAAAGCTTGCATTGGTTGTGTATTTTTAAAGTTTGACATAACTTATATGTTAAAGTTTAGTTTAACGCGAGAAAGATTTAGGTGGTACACTTTTTTGTTTATTTAATTACATACAGTGTTCAACGTATCATAATATTGCTTTAAGACTGTTATATTAGTAACATTTATATAGGCAAAGTTCAATGTACACTATCGAAAGTATTTTTATTAATATCTCGGAAATTACTTTCAAAGATTTCCACTTCACTAATTTCGATGATTTTTGAATATGTTATAGAAATTAACTTTTGTATAACTTTTGCTTATACATATATGATTGCCGTTCGGCCATAGTTTCCCAGATATTCGCAAAAAGTTGTCGATACCACCACAGTGAATTCTGCCTATAGTTGTGCGTCTGTGATGACGTATGCGTCGGTATTAGTTGCCGGCAGCCTTATGGCGATAGGTATAATAACCCAAATGAAATCTAACTCTTATCTTTTGTTTATAGTACAATTCTACACACACACTCACACACGCGCGCGCGAGCACACACCAAAAGTAATTTATACATACAAACCGTTTAAGAGAGATAATTAAAAATAGAGTATCTAACGAAATATTAAAAAATTATACTGGAGATATTACTTTTACTTTATAATAAAGTAATAAAATGCCTCAATTTTTTGTGATATAAAATTTTGCATTTTTCTGATGTTTCTTATAATATATGTGTTATGTCGTCCAGTCGCGGGTAGACGCGATCGCGATGAAGCGCGTCAACGGGAGTCGTAAATTCCCGTTACGATTATAACAATCGACACCACGAACAGGTCGATCCCCTTATTTCTTGTGGGATAATAGGGGTATTTGTTGGGGAATAAAACTGTAGTCTACAGTCTTATAATATTTATATTTTAACAACTTATTACACGGGAGGTTCCGTCGTATAGGAAGATATAATTGATAGAAATGATGAATAATAATACACTTGCTAGATGAGTAATAATAATAAGGAATAGACTAAGTTAATATCACTTTGATCGAAGTGAGGACTACGTGAAGCTGATAGGAACAGTCGTGTCGACTGCACGACGTTTTGTCGAACAGTGCGGACCCGTCTCGTTCAATTACGGAGGAAAGCTCGGTATGGGTGTCCTTTTTAATGGGAAATACCTGCTGTTTTTAATGGACAAACAACCGCTTTCTCCGTAAGTTATAAGAGCGTGTAATATACCTAAGGACTGTTTTTAGGACCATGCATAAACCGAAAATACTTATGTGAATAGAAATTAAGCTAAAAAGATTCGGTTTATGGTGGTTCCTTAGGTTTATTGAAGGTCAGTATAACGGTATGTAGGCCTCAGCAGTCAAACCATGAGGGCCGTCGCACGGACCGTCTTACGCGACGTAACAATTACGTTTCGTGCTTCAAGGCGGTGTCAATGTCCCGAGGCACAACAACATGAGTCGCTCTCGCTTCGCCTCGTCCTATGACTTATGTGTCGCCACAATATATATGATATTCGACTACAGGTATAACAAAATGTGAGGATCGACTGTTGAGGAGAACAAATCAAAAATAGAAATATTGTATTTTCGACTTTGCTTTTTTTGGGAGTAGTTGGGAGTACTGAAAATTAAAAATCAGCTGAGACATTACTGTGCACGAGCACGTCTTCTTATATTGATTTACACGAAGTAAAGTTAGGATAGTTTGAGCAATGGGCAGTCCAGAGACCCTTAAATTGAACAACACATGCGCAATAGCTGTCCGAGCATATGTAATCACATGAAGAGGCTATGACATTCAGAAACGTAAACGATCCCAACGTCTTTCGAACTTTTATTCTTTCTTCTTACTAGTATTAGTCGACTTTCGTCAAACGTTTTGCTCTAATACATTTCCAGTTTCCCTGAACTTTTGTAAGATTTCTTTTACTCGATTTACGAAATATTTCCATGAAGAGGAGGTAATAGCTGCTACTTGACGTTAAAAATGCTTCCATCAGGAAAGTTCTTTCTTTAATCGGAAACGCGATGATGATTAAAGCGTAGAAGCATAGAAAGCTGCTTTGATCTGTGAATTTAAAAAAAGACTCATTGAAGTCTGGGATACGATTTGTAAATAGGGACTTAACTAGAAGCTCAATTGTTACTTTTTATTGCTATATAACTATAGCACCATTACAAATAATGAAAATAAAAACAATAATAACACAATTGGAATATAGCAAAAGTGTTGTTATTTTTATATTTAGAGGTAGAATCGCGTTAGTCATTATTATATTATTTAGATAAAAACACCACACTTCTCGGAGCCGAAAAACCTTTATTGCACACACTTGAAAAAAGGGAACACACAACGAATGAAAAAACAAAAGAAGTCTTAAAACTATCGATCTATCGATCGTGTCTGGTAATATCTTCTAGTTACTCTTTTTGTAACTGGCCGACAGCATATAGATGGCGAGCGAGAACTCACGTTGTCATTTTCAACAAAAAGATGCTATGACTATATTTGTTTCTAATTATTTTAAAAATGCAGATTCACCACACTATCGACTAGTTTCTGGAGAATTTCTGTTATTCCAAGCAGAAATTATCGCATCATTTTAATTACGAAGTAATTTTTCGTACTTTAGTTCTCGAATTATTGATTTTCAACATAAATCTTGCAAACAACGATAGCCTAGGTATTCCCCATTGGGTTTTAATTAGCAAATCATAGTTGACATTTAAAGACATCAATTTCATCTGTTTCGAGCTATTTCAGTGTTCTTAAGTTGGAGTGAATTGTTACAGTATCTTGTCGATATGTCCATTTAATCGAGTCGTCTTTTAGAAAAAACTGCAATAATGTTTTCTCAAATTGATATATACTCGGTGTTTATCTTTCTTGAAGGTAATGTTAAGCCCCATATTAACCGGATACAAAAAACTACCCAAACTATTAAATTTCCACAACTGAAATTACTTATTGACAGACACTCCAGATCTATTTGGAGATCCCTTAAACAATTTTTTAATAGATTTGTAATATGTAATTGATCTTTTTACGTAACTACTTAAAATTTGGAATTACATAGAAAAATGAGTGGCGCAAAAGTCATACTCCGTCGGACTAGTTAGATATATTGAATGTCATAACGCAACATATCATGGGTTCCGTTAGACCAGATTTATATAACGGTCAAGCACAGTCGCTATTGGTTTACAAATAGTTGTTTAGCGCTCTGATCTTCTGCATGTCACGCAGATGGAACGGAAGTAATTTAACAAATTTGCAATAGCATATACTTTTAACTTCTCATCATTCCCTTTCCTTAGCTCAACAATCGATCGTGACAAATTCTATCATAAACCTAGGAATTTGTAACTGGATTGTGTCACTAGCACTCCAAAACTTTTCCAACATAGTTCAGACTTCCCCAAACATTCCCTTCGAGTATACATTTCACCACCTCGAAGCACACCTCCTACACAGTATTGAGTCTCGGCCACCCTTCGGATTAGTTTAGCTAAAGGTGTATTTTATCTTTATATATTCACTAATCGCAATTTAATGATATAAACGGTAATCACTTTGAATTACATGAGAAAATGGGCTGTGCTAATGTTATGCAGTCCGCCTTAGTAAGTACATATGTTGAGTGTTATAGCGGCATGGATACGTTCCGCATAATTTATACAACGGCCAAGCACAGTCGCTATTCAGTCAGAAATATTTGTTTAGCGCTCTGATCCTCTGCGTGCCACGCTGATGGAACGGAAGTAATTTAACAAATATGCAGTAGTGCACACATTTAACTTCTACCATTCCATTTCCTTAGCTCGATAATCGATCCTGACAAATCCTGTCATTAACCTAGGAATTTCCAAACGGTCATATGAACTCTAATCCGAGACTTTCCAGACGTAGTTCGAACTCTTTCGAACATTCCCCACGGATATGCGTTCACTATCTTGAAACACACCTCCTATACAGCACCGAATCTCGGCCCCCCTTTGAATTTCATCAATTATAGGTGTATTTTATGTTTACATAGTCATTAATAATAATTTAGTAGTATAAATAATAAAAATAATAAATGCTTAATATTGAATATAATAACTGAACATATGTTGGGGCCGGAAGTTTGGTCCGCTGGACAGATGTAAGCAATTGTTCCTGGTCTTGATTACTGTATAATGTGTGTGGTCCAACGCCCGAATGACTGCCCAATTTTGGCGTTTTAGTCAGTATTATTTTGTAGAATATTCTAAGTGTTCCTCCTGAATGAGACAGTCATTAGACACGGGGTAATAGGTCGTCGTGTGTAGGTGCGTGATGCCAAGCAACCGGTATAACTCTTCAAATAGGCGCGATTCGAATCGGCGTCCTCGGTCTTCTTTAAAGGTACGCCGAAATGAGAAATCCATGCCGAATGGAGGGCCGAAGCAACGATTGGCGCTTTCATGTCAGCTATGGGAACGGCTTCGGGCCAACGCGAAAAACGATCCATACACGTCAGACAATATCGATATCCTTGCAAGTATTGCATTACGATAATGTTTACATGTATGTGCTCGAACCGGCGTGCTAACTCTCCGAATGTTCCAACGGGCGTGGATACATACCCTTTTTTTTTACGTGGAGAAATCCTCATGGACACTCGCCGTTGCAAAATCCCAACAACCGAGTAGTGTCGGACTCTTACCGACTAAAACTCCACGGTAGTCATCCTGACGTCTAGCAGTAGTGGCTCCGGGGTCTCTTGCGAAATACTACTAGGGGAGGGGAGGGCACTCCTCGTCGTCTTCTTTCTGCTGTTGGGTAAGGGAGGCGTCCTAGTCTGAGTTGGCCGTTAGGAGGGACCATACCCCCTAATACCACATTCCCTGGTCTGACGCTCCTAGGGCAGCGCCGATGTCACGCTCTTGCGGCATACGGAATCTCTCTGGTGCGACGTTCTACTTGCATCGCGCGTTCTTACCCTCTTTCTTTCCGCTCGTTCCTTCACCAGCATCGGGACTAATCTCTCGCCGATGTCGAGCCGTTAGACGCGGCGCGGTTCTGCTCACGCTGGACAAAACTACAGCGTGTGTTGCGCCGTGTCTTCCTCTTCCTCGCAGTGGTGACAGTTGGAGGTCATCCCCGTCGAATCCATAGCAAGTTCTCGCTGAATACTCCATGGCCTGGGATTCCATCCGGTCCCGGTGCCACGTCGCGGGATGCCATCCTCTTTGTCGCTTCGAAGAGCTCCTCTTCGGTGACTCGCAGCTCTTCGCTCCACTTCGTCGTCGTCGTCGTCGTCGTCGTCGTCGCCGTCGGAGGGGAGGACGGCCCTGACTGTCTCGCGTCCCTATTTTGCCGTGGGAACAGGGTCGTCCCGATGACGTTGTCCAACAACACCGGATTGTTTGCGGTCAGTAAAAAGTCTTCTGCGGGCCCGAACGCAACTCGCTCGCATCTCCGCAATCTCTGGAGTCCACCAGTGTACGCAGCGGTCGCGTCTACCACCCGGAACGGAGCGCGGCATCGAGGCGTCACACGCCGCGCTCATGTATCTTCGGAGATTTTCCGCCTCCTCGTCGGCGCTTCGCAACATGGTTGCCCCTCGGGCGTCCCAGCTCTAAGTAGAAACGATGGGAACCGCCCGTGGCATCTCTTTGTTCCTTCCTTTGAGACGCCATCTTGGTGGTGGGTGGGAACGGCTCGCTCCTCCTCGGGTGTTGGTATCCTCGTCGAGGGCCACCTCCATTCGTATGTAGAGGTGGTCGGACAGGGTCTCAACCCCCCCCCCCCCCCCAGCCACTCTGCAGTCGTGGATCTTCCGATACAGCTCGGAGGTAGTCCACGTGACGTCGACCACGGAGGACCCTCTCCACGCCACGCAAGTGCTCGCCGAGCCCCTGTTTGACAGTAGGAGTCCGAGACCCGCAACCCAGTCGGTCAGCCATCGTCCCCAGGCGCTCGTCCTGGCGTTTCCCCATTGCGTTGAGTGGACATTGAAGTCCCCGAGGACGAACACCTGACGGGGAAAGCATCTTCTGACGCATTCGCCAACTCCGTCTAGGAAGTCCCCGAACGCGGCCAAGCCACTGTTAGGGGAAACATAGACTCCCACCACCGCTATTTCAGCCCACTCGACCGCGATATAGCCGCTGCCACGTTCGAGCAGGACGCCGAGGGTAATCAGCGCTGGCGTCCACGTTATGGCCGTCATTCCAATCGTGTCCCCGACGCAGTTGGGGACGTCGGGGACTCGATACGGTTCAGCCATCACAGCGAGGGCGACCTCGCTCTCCCGGATGATCTGGGAGAGCAGATCTTGCGCCCGTCTGTATCTTCCTAAGTTACATTGGAGGAGGCGCTTGAATTTAGTCGTTAAACTCCGTAGACTCCTCCCGGCCACCTACCGCTGCTTTGGCGGTGCTCCTTTGCTGTGTTTCCGCGGCTGACTCGCGGATGGGTCGCCTCATCTTGACCTTCGGAGGGCGCATGCTGCCCCGCCTATTCTGTTGTCGTCGGGCGCCCCGTGCAACTCGCACATGGGGCACTTGGGCGCAGAGGCAGGACATACCCTGACACGATGACCGCCTCCGCCGCACCTGTAGCATAGATGCCCCCGATCCACGGTGGACACGCAAATTGCGCGTACGTGTCCCAACTCCAGGCACCTATGGTACTTTTTTTTTGTGCGAGGAGGGGAAAATGTAATTACGCATACCCAGTGACCCGTGTCTCTGGGTTATGTGGGACTCGGCCAGATGGCATCGCCATACCCACTAAAAACCCCTCCTCTTCCAATCCTATTTGGGCGGAGGGTCCACCGGAACCGCACTTCAGGCATTACTTCGACGAACCGCCGTACATCGTTCTCTCAGATCTTCACTATTTACCCACTACGCCTCGTAAGGTCACGTTATTCTTCTTCTTAGCATCTTCCTGTAACTAGGACATACTAGGGACACCGTTACATGATCAAACCTGTTCCCCCTTTCCCTGCTACATATCGCGCAGTGTGGCCGATTTTGACATCCTGATATGATGTGGTCAGTACCTCCACATTTTCTACAGGCCTTTTTTCCAGGGTATATCGCCTTACAATTGTTTGCGATGTGTCTAAACTGGTGGCATCTGTAACATTTAGTTACGTTGGACAACACCCTTACTGTGACTATTGTAAAACCCGTTTTGATTTTAACATTTCCTCCTTCCTTGGCGACGTATCCACTGGGTAGTACAACAATCGCCGATTGCGTGCCCCACGGTGCCAATCTCATCGCCTCCACCTCCACCTGATCGATCTCCTTGATTTTAAGCTGGTCTCTCATGGCATTTACGAGCTCTTCCCTGCTCATCAGAGAATCAACTTCCCTTATCTCTACAGATACCTTGTCTTTTAAAGGTATCGCTCGAAGTTTGTCGCCAACTATATTGTTGATCTCACTAGTCACGACTTACACCTCGCTACCAACCTTCATTTCGATGAGAATGTCCCCAGTTCTTGTCCTGCGAATGGCAGTACTATCTCTGAGAACAACATCTTTCGCCGCCATGAGATCTTGATAAGTTTCGATCCACTCCTTTTGTTTACCAACCCTAATTAGGATGGCCTCTGGTCTTCTGCGGGCTTTCGTCGTCTTAGACTCACTGCTAGCTTTAGTAGGCGGCGGTCTGATGCTCTCGCTATCAGCCCCCATCTTCTTTTTGTTGATCCCAATATCTCTCTTGCTCATCTTGGTTTGCCATTCCTCCCCAGGTTCGCAGGATTCACATACTATAGTATCAGCTCTCATAGACCTTGACGCACATACCTCCGCGTATGAGTTACCTTTTTCGCTTTTCTTCTTCTTCAGATCTTTCCCCTTATCTAAAGGTGAGACCTTCTTCCTTTTAGGCCTGCTGTCCTCACCTCTTTCCGTCTCCACCCTTGTTGGAGAGGTTTGCGTAGCGGCTTCTACCACCTCGGGTCTCGCTTCTCTTGTCTTCTTTACGATCTGTCCAAACTTTAAGTCAATAAGTCTCTTTCAGGCCATGCCAGCTTTCCCATATGCCGCTGTGGCAAGCTCTCTGATCTTCGGATCCTTTTTCGAAATTAAATGTAACCGCCTTACTATCGCTTTAATGTCTAGGAAGGCATGTTTGAGATGGTCAGTAACATATCTGATATCCGACACCTTGCCCATATACTCATCATTATCACTCGTTTCAGTACTCTCCGAACACTGACGAGTTCCACATTCAATTTTTCATTTCTGGGTCTTCTTCTTTTTTCCGAGTTTGGCACGTCACTACCAGAGTCATCTACCGAGGTTACATCACTGAAAAGTCTACTTCTCGATTTCGTGACCTTCAACTCAATCGGGCTCCTAGCCAATCTTGGCTTAGATGTGAACACCCTCCCATCCATCTCATTCCTAATAATGAAATCCGAGCTCTTCTCGCCTTGCGATGTTATTTTGTCCATGCCTCGTGACCTTTCGCTGCTCATAGATTTCGCGTCACCACCCTTTATCACTGGACCCCCGCCTTCATCGATAGACTCGGAGGCGCCGTCCTCGAAATCATCGAGCTGTATTTGCCTTATCACCTTATTCCTCACCTTCTTTGATGAAATGTTAGATTTTCGGTCCCCGGTCTTATTTAATGAACGGGGGGTGGCCCTGGGACCGACCTTCCCCTCGTCGCTCGTCCAGTCGCAAGATGACTGTCGGGTCGGGCCTGGGATGCTACCCGAATCACAAACAGGGCTTGGGGGCTCCGAAACCCCCTGCGCCGTAATACTTGTCCTTTTATTTGACCTATTCATAGTTTTTATAAATTATATTAATTCGTTAAGTCCGTGGTCGTAGCCATAGTCGCCACCATTCCTGATCAAAACCATCCCAAATTGTTCAATCATATCCAATAAGCTCGCCAATTCGTCAACAAAGCCGTCCGAATTATATACATTCAATATTTTTATATATATAAGTATACATGCATACCCACATACACATACACGTGTATATATATAAGCATACATACATGCTTGCATATATATACACTCGACATATATATGCCATCCTTATCATTACACTATAACTCCTATAAGCTATGAACTACGCAACACACTCTCACTTATTTATAATTTAATATATACAAAATGAGTTCTAAATGTGAGTTCGGCTCGAGAAAACTAATAATGAAAATAATAATATCATAAATAACAAGTAATAACTAATATAATAACTAAAAATACAATAAAATAAAAATAAAAAATAAAAATAAAAAATAAAAATAAAATAAAATAAAATAAAATAAAATAAAATAGAAATAAAATTGAAAATGAAATAAAAATAAAAAATAAAAATATATGTCGAATCCGAATCGCAATTAGGATCAGAGTGGGGGGTGGGTAACGAACGTTCACCACACTTATCCATATTCGGTATGAACAAAGTATCGTTTATTACAAGAACACGGGATACAAAGAAACGGACGCCGTGCCGTGACGATGAAACGGTAACGGTGTTGGCTTGAGGTTCGATAGCGAATCCGCGACCAACGGGATAACAATTATGTTTCTCTCTCGAGTCCAAGTCGAACACACGAGGTATATACTGATTGAGGAAGACGTAATCCTTTCTATGCGATCGTACACAAAAAAGTGCGTCTCCGTCGCGGTGCCGCCAGAGAGGAAAACTATGATGGGGTGTGTCTAAGGGCACGAGATCATCGGATTCGTCGAAGGCGATCTCTGTTCGGAAGAGAGGGAAATAGACGTTGCTGTTAATTGGTAAGTTGCTAGGTTGGTGGTTAGAAAAGGATGCTAGCCGCTCTTGGGGGATGTTGGCGACGGGAAGCGTCGCTCGTGAGAAAAAGCAGACTTCCTGTATTTCCCCGTAGCGGGTGGTAAATTTGGGGACTGTTAGGGTAAGAGCTGTTTGTACTTTCGAAGGGCCTTGGCGGCCAAGTCCTATGATTTATAGCGAGTCATCGAGCTAGCTGTAGAAACGCGTTGGCATCTGTTAATCATCGTACCCGAAGGATAGAGTCTTTTGTTTAGACAAAGTGTTTATCCCGTGGCCGCGGCTATGCTCGGCGTCACGTTTGGCGCCTCGAACCCGAGCTCCTTGTCTGGGCTCTTCTTGGAATTTCAACGGGGAGGTCTGTAATCCTTTCATCTCCGACATATAAAATAAAAATAAAATAAATAAAATAAAATAACATAAAAGTAAAAATGAAAATAAAATAACAATGAAAATAAACTAAATAAAATAGGCACCTATAGTACTGTAGTGGTCTTTTAGGGATGGCTATGACTCTTGCCTTAGACCAGCCCAGCGCAACTTTTCCTTCCCGGGCTGGTTTCCGGGCTCCAGCCACCGGGCATTTTATCCACGCGGACCCGAGGCCGCCTCTGGAGGCGCCGATCTCTTCGACTTGCACCTCCGCTCTGTCACATCCTGCCACTGAGGCCAGTGCTTGCCGCAGCTCCTCCTTATTGACCGAGATGTCTATCCCGATCACTTTCAGCTCCGCCGTCCTCGTTGGAACCGCGACACTTACCGTGGTCGGGCCTAGTACCTCGGCCAGACGCGTCGCGAGCAGTGACGCCTTTCCCTGTCCTTGTCTCCAGGGCCCTTATGATAATAGCTCCCGTCATGGCCTTCTTCATGTCGACGGACTCTACGCCAATCTTCGTAAGCGGGATTTTCTGCCTGGCCGTTGCAAGCACGTCGGCGTACGATATCTTTGTTCCCTCGCTCAGTGTTAAATTCACCGCGGATGTTCGCGGTGTGCGAGGGAGCGTGGCCATCTTCGATGCCTGCGTCGGTCCCTTCTTCATTGTGTCGGTGGCGCTAGATTTCAGCGCACCTGTCGTCTTTGCCGGTGGTGGAGCCACAGTCGCCCCTTTCTTCGCCTCTTCTTCAGCGATGACCGTGTTCCC
The DNA here is from genome assembly GCA_905333015.3 of Bombus campestris. Classification (NCBI taxonomy): domain Eukaryota; kingdom Metazoa; phylum Arthropoda; class Insecta; order Hymenoptera; family Apidae; genus Bombus; species Bombus campestris. The sequence goes on along the minus strand of HG995147.1, from coordinate 6,264,375 downwards.
CTGCTTCTTCTTCTTCTTCTCTTTCCCCTTTATCCTGGGTTCTACCACCCTCCAATCACCGCCCTCCTGCTCCGTCGGGAGCGCCAATGTTTGGGTGGTGCGGCGAGTGGCAGAGTGATCCGCCTTGCGTAGGGATTCAGAGGTGTGTAGTCGATGGCCCTTATTATGATGGGTCCGAACTCGTTGAACCTCTTCTCCAGGGCGTCGATACGCATACTGTCGCTGTTAGCCTCCCGCAGAGAACGGCCAGACTCGGATGTCGAGCCTCTGTACCGCGGGCAGTCGTGAGCACAAGCAACCCTTCTAGATAGTTCTTGGCGAAGGGCTGTATTCTCCTCCTTCAACGCGGACATCCTTGCTTCCTCGAGCCTCGCAGTTGCGGTGCCGCTGTTGTGCGCTGGTTCCGTTCTCCTCGGCGATTCGTTGTTCCATGCGGCGATAATATAGCTCGCCGCATCCCTTAAGGTTTTTACATATGTCCCTTTCGGGTTGAACGATGTCGTCGCAACCCGCATTATCTCGGCGACACGCCTTGTACATTCGGGGTTCACCTCCGCCGCCGAGCTCGTCCTTACCTTTATCGCCAGCTCCTCGGAAACGTCCCGGGATGTCGACATAATTTTCCTTTTCTTTCCCCGGGACGCCGTCGAGGCCAACGATGAGCGCGACGCGAACGAAGCAACCGACACTTCGTCGTCGGACCTCGCTCGCGTCGCGTCACTCTTGCCATCGATGGCATGGCATCGGCTACCATGACCGGAGCGATAAAGACGCTCTCCGACCTGTCCGCGGTTCTCTGCGAACCCCTCGTAGTTCTTCTTGAAGATCCCTCCGCAACCTCCATCTTGCTGCTTCCCGCCTCGCCAGGCGCAGAAACACGTCCGGGGACCTGGCGCTCCACCCTCGAACGACCGTGGTCGTGAGATGACGACGCAGTGGGGCCGACTTGACTACCCACATCTGCGCCGGTACTGGGGTCTCCCTTCCCTGCACCGTAAACGTGCCTTTTTTGATATGTCAAATCCATTTTTATTATTTCTTTCGCCTAGTCGTCAACAAAGTCTCCATCCTGATGCCACTCACTCTTTCGCACCCTACTCCGGTCGAAGCCGGTGGAGAGCAACAGAGAATCCCACGAGAAGGTGAGGTGAGTGGTCTTGATGGGTATGGGCCCACCACTTCTCCGAAATTCTTCGCATCGGATCAGCGAACTGACGAGTGCCAAAGGTACCGACCAGCCGCCACCTAACTATAGGAGAATATCAGATCCATCGGGGTTTCCCATGGCGTGGTGCTACGCCCTGAGAACTTATACCCGCCTCACGCTCTCTAGCTGCCGGTACTACTGCAGTAAGTTCTTTTATGAATTCTGCTTATAGTTGTACCTTTGTGGCAGCGTATACGTCAATGTGGATTGTCTGCCATTCATCTGCTGTTTATAACCGGGGATCGAGTAAGGTCTCGTGCATAACGTACATATGAGAGATTACAGGAATCTGTTACAACTTATAATTCATTATAAGTTTGTTATAATTTATAATTCAACTAAAAGTGAATATCATCAATATATTGAATTTGGGTTCAATTAGATTTCTCAATTCGGCTGCTGCGAGTAAGCTGGTAACGCTTGCGTGAAATAATAAGAAATTAATTGTGAAAGTAATAGGGGAGTGAATAATTGATATTATTTTACAAAATAAGTAACCCTTATTATTTCACTCAAGTATTGCCACGAGGTAGCCGGATTAAAAAATCTGACATAAACCCAGTCCTAATGTATTAATCACATTCGTTTTTACCTGAGTTATAACGAACATTTCTTGCAGTGTCACGTATGCAGTTATGACCGCAGCAGCTGGCAACCAATATAGTGAAGCATACGCTGCCTCAGATGTACTGTGTAGAATTCATCGTAGTGGTGTCGGCAGTTTTTCGCGACTATTTCGGAAACTAAACGAGTCAAAAAATTGTTCAAAACGTTTATTTTTACAACAAATCCAAAAATCATTGAGATCAGACGTAGTTATCATTACTACAGTTTCGTCCAAAATGCAATAAAATGAAGAAAGTTATTGCTGGTATTTCTCTTACCGGAAAATATTATGTGATCTGCATTAAACATTTTTTTATTTACTTTCATCTTCAACAAAAATTGCGGTATGAACGCGTCAAATTTGTAAAATCGCATGTGTCATTTATCCAAAGATTTGTTATTATTATTTTAAATAGTGGGTCCTGTCCTGTTCATGTGTCGAGTCATTTTTTGTTTTAATCTTTTCTTAAATTGCGTTTATTATCCAAACATGAAATCGAATATATGATACTTGATATAGGATGTGTATGAAAACGCACTTATTGTACAATAATGTCATAATACAATTTCTTAAATCTAAAGATTTCAGGGAGTTTCAAGCAGAATAATATTATTACGGTTAAAGTAAAAAAAAAAAAAAAATTGACAGTTAATTATACTCCTATGACTCGCTCATAAAAATACGATATGTACGTGCACTTGTTTATATCGACTGACTTGTCTCGGCTGAACCGACTATAAATCATTTAGAAGATTGGCGACATAGCCTCCATGCCTTCCAAGCCATCCCCCCTGTCTTGGAAGGACCGTCTTTTGGTTTGTTTGCCCCCGTTCGGGGCTTGTCGCTTGAAATGGTTTATCTCCACTGTCAGATCTGGATTTAGATATTTTCAAAGTTGGCTATTCGCATGCTGGCGAACCAATCCTGTGTGCCGCAGGTTTTCTCATGTTTGCACACAGAAGACACCGATGAGTCCGTACCGAACAACATTTCGTCATCCGACGCTTTCGCAGGTAGCAGAAGCTTGTCTCAGTTTTCTGCCCTTTGTTACATACTACAACAGCGTGACGCGTCAGAGTCGACGGTTGGTGAACTCGTGCCCAAATACATCAGAACACAATGTCCTTCTAAAGCAGAATCAACATGCCCGAAGTTTTGACTGCTAGGATTCATGGAGCCCTCCCCATCCCTTTCTGTTTTTGCTCAGTTCCATAATTACTTGCTTCTTTTATTAAATCGCTCATCCGCAGTATCACACTTTCGTTCCGATGTTGAACTCTAGTAAAGAGTACCAAAGACGAGCTTCAGCCACTACTACCAGCCACAATAGGGCCCATCCACTCAGCCATTCACTGCCGTATCAGCGAAGTTGCGCCTTTAGGAATCCGTCCACCTGCGTCATCATCTTGGCCTCTTTTCTTCGAAGACTGTTCAACGTTGGTGGTAAATTCTTCTTGCGATTCTCCGAGGAAGCAAGAAACGATGATCAAACTAGCTGTAATAAAAGAGTTTCGAAGAAAACAACTTGGAGCAGTACAAGGTGTGAGCTAGTTTTAATTTAGTATAACTCTAGTATAACTTTACTGTAACTATACTTGAACTATACTATAATTATACTATAACTTTAGTATAATTATACTATACCTATATTGCATTATACTATTATACTATACTTATATTATAACTTTAGTATAACTCTACAGTATAACTTTAATTTAATACTATCGTGATAATTAAAGTTTACTCATTATTGTACAGATAAAATTATATTAAATTAAAAATTATATTTAAAAAATTATCTCAATAGCAACTGTAGTCGTTGCTGCACTGAATGGCTGTATGCTCTTATTCTGGTAATTCTGGTTATTTTGGTTATTCTGGTTATTACGTCGGCCGACTTTCTACCTAACCCATGTCATTCACCGCGGGCAAGACGCCATCCAGATGTTCGCAAATCCATAAATCACTGGAATTTTCAAGCTAAAGTCCGTCAGAGTGACACGGGAAGTTAGTTTTTCTCAAGTACGATGCTTCCTACTATCAATTTTCTATCGAGGGCGGCTAAAACTCTTCCTAGCCCACGAACCTTCTTCTTACCCAATCAGAAACAATGTCTACTGCTCTCACTTTCCTAACCCAAAATGTCATTAACAAATCCAATGGTCCCGTGCGCTAGACACACCCATCACTAGCTCTCCTCTGACACAGCATCGTCACTAAACTTCACTTATTCTCCATCGTTAGAATAGTCAACACATAACTGTAACGGGGCTCTACCATTAAATCAATCACTTATTTAATTTGTACTGACGCATCAGCGTAACTATCTATCTTTACAAAGCTGTTGGAATAAACGTTATTCTATACGCGTTAATACAGTGTAAACTCAATTAAACCACCCCTATTATCGTAACGGATATAAGGGGATTGATCAGTTCGTAGCGTCGATTGTTTAATCGTAACGGGAATTTACGACTCCCGTTGACGTGATTTCTCGCGATCGCGTCTCTCCGCGAATGATCGAATAAACACTAGTTATTCTGAATGTCGTTTTCGACCAGCTGAACATATTTAGGAACATTGTTTGTGAACTTCTTAAGCATTCGTAAGCATTGTTCTTGATCAATTAAGCAGACTTTTATGACGCTCACGCCTACTGGTAACTAAGGGTTTCAATTTAGATAATGATTTAAATGAAAATTTATTCAATACTGCCCAATATTACTCGCAGCAGAACAAACCCCGTTCGTAATATTTTCGGAATGGCAAACAATTCGGAAAGATAAATTTTATTAATAAAATAAACAAATTTTAATAATCAAAATGAAAATACAGATAAAATTTAATTCATATCATTGTCAGCACTTTTTCAACGACGATGTATCGTTGTTAGACGCTATGTTTATTAAATGAGTACGCATTGCAAAATTTACTCCTAGCCTTATACTTATATTCGCAATATTTTAGAGATAAAAATTTAAAAAATTTTTCGTATTGCTCTGACCCATTTTAAGTGAAACTTGCTATATAAATTATTCTGGACGTAATTATTTCATTCTAATCGCCTGTAATTAATTTTGAATGATACTGATACATGAAAGCGCGGCGATTGAAACAAGAGATTACGTATACAGCTTGTATTGTCTTTACAATAGATATTTTACTCTTTTCCATTATTTAATTGCATTTCTACTTTTTTTTACTTATTATTATTGGTTATACTATAAGTTGTCACTACATTTGGTGCAAAATTCAGGAAGAAATGAGAATACACTCAATGTTTATACAAATTTCACGAGTTTGTATTTGCTAAATTTTACATCTTGTAAATTATATATCTTCTATCATGCGTAAACATATGGAAAATCGTCGTCATAAATTGTGAAAAAGCTAGAAAAATTTACCGAATGCTCAGCTGGACCAATTGATAAGTACAAATTATGTAATAAAAAAAAAGTTGTGAAAGTTATAGAAGGAAATAATCTAGGTAAAATCTTGCTATATTTCTTACTAATTAGTACCAAAATGTTTTGAAAGCAAAGTAATAGAGTACAGGTCGACTCAATTTTTTTTTGTTTTATTTTTTACTAAATTTTGTAAGTTAAAAAAGTGTTAAATAATAATGAAATTGACAAAATTTTGCTATTGCAATGAACAAATAATTATATCGTCATAGAAATTACAAAATTAGTTAGTAAAAATCGAAAGATATTAATATAATCTTTAGAAAGTTTTGCAAAATATAACACAAGAATGGATAGATAGCGATCGCCGGTGGTGACAAAGCAGGATTTGCTAAAATAGTAGGTCTTACAATAAAACGTTCCACGTTTCTTACTACATGTACATGATGTAAACATTGGAAACATCCAATACTGAAACCTTGCATATTATTCACGTCTTATCGTAGAGAAAAACGTAGAAAATTCGCGAAGATACATGTACCGTATATGGTGTAGAAAGCATCGAGGAAAAGTTGTATTTAGTTCGATTCCAACGCGTTAGCTGGGCGGAATTGCAGAACATCCAAGAAGTACTTATTTAACACTGTTCTTGTTGAGATATGTGTAATTTTATATGCTAAATTAACTGTGTAGTATGTGAGTATGGGTATGTGTGTCCGCGGTGTCTCGAAAACAAAAGAATGTAAACGGTTCCGTCGTCAGTCGTGTGTGGAAGGGCATCCGGTATGGAAGGTAGTGTGAGAAGGAAGTGCTGAGACATGTGCAAGATTGTATCGTTTAATATTGTTGGAATCGTTCACTAAATAAATGCATAATTATTTTATTGTGAATATTAAATGAATATTCAGTGTTTCTATACCTTTATTTCGGCGGTAAAGATCCATAATCATTAACAGTTCTATGAATTATATAGCATTTGTACCGCATCAACATATGTCGAAAATATTTGTAACATATCTGAAAATATGAATATTGGCCACCATATTATCGAAAAGTTGACGCAGATTGGTCAGTGCCACAATAAGGTTTAGAATTTGTAATATCTGCTTATATGATGGGAAAATTGAATAATTTAAAGGACTTGTACTCATAATGATCAAGTAATAAAAATGAGTGGTGTAATACAGAATGATTATTGACAGAAAAAAAAAAAAAAAGAAAATGGGAAGTAGAAACAGAAACACGGAAACATTAGAAACGATGAACTTGGATTTCGAAGTTGCAGTCGAAGAAGCGGAACTCGGAAGAAGATCCATGCGATGCCAGTATTAGAAAAATTAAAACGAAAAATGAAAAAAATATAGATATATAACAAGAAGAAGAAATTATAACGATTCCATTCTTTCGTTCGTGCATTTAAGTCAGATGACCACGTGATTAATACGCAGTTTTGTAACTACGTTACTGAAAGTATTAGATTCCAATCTACCAATCTAATTCTAATCTAATTCTATTGGACTGTAATGCTAATTATTCCTACGTAATATGTAATGCAGTACGGATGAATTTTCTGATATTTGAGATGAGGTTGTCTTCATTTCACAGACGAATACATGTGTATACTTCGAATACAAAACATATGCTTCATATGTAAAAAAAAAAAAAAAAAAACTGTAGCCAAAATTTTAACACGTTTCTCTTCACATAAAGATTTGCCAACGTGATGAAGCAACGATGATAGATTCCATTATGATTACAATACAGAAGTACTACTATTTAATTAGAGTTATTTCTTAATGTAGTAACGTACACAAAAAGATAGCACATGTGTGCTATCATTAATTTCTCATAGATAGAGTCCGAATTTCCCAAGTTTGACGAATGGCATATAAACAGTACCTTGTAGTAATAAGGTATATGAGCTTGAAACTGTATCTTCGCTATTCCTCTTGTATTTATCAACAATGATTGTGAAATCCGGTCGGCGAAATGATAGCACACCAAGCATTTTGTTTCCATTCCTTAGTATTTCTGTGTATTCTGAGTGGTGTAGACGTAGTGAAAAGTAGAAGAATTTCATTAGAAACCTTACAAATTTCGATTCAAACAATGGGACGTGGAAAACAGCTAAATAGTGAAGAGATTCAAACAGTTTTGAAATTAAAGAAAGAAAACTTTACTATTTCTAAAATTGCAAAAGTTCTCAGTAGAAGTCGGAAAGTCATTTATAATTTACTGAAAGATGTAAATAATTATGGAACAAAAAAAAGCAGTGGGAGACCTTCCGCGATTAGTACTCGTGAAAAACGTGCAATTTTACGTGCCGCGTCAAATTCGCTTCTCACGTCACGTGAAATTGCAGAAAAAGTTGGCGTAAAAACTAATCCTCGGAATGTCAGACGTGTACTACAACAATCCGCGCACATAAAGCGGATGAAATTAAAACGAAGACCAGCTCTAAAGCAGATTCACAAGGAGCATCGATTATATTTTGCAAAAGAACATATACGGTGGAACAAGAAGTGGAGGAAAGTTATATTTACAGATGAAAAAAGATTTAATTTAGATGGCCCAGATGGATTCAATTTTTACTATCATGATGTAAGAAAAAAAAAATTGTCACAAATACGGCGTCAAATGGGTGGAGGTAGCATTATGCTTTGGGCAGGTATTGGGTATAACGGAAAGACTGATTTAATATCAATTCGCAGCAAGATGAATGCTATAACCTATCGTAATTTGATACAAAATCAAATTGCAAAGTACGCAACACATATTGCGAGACAAGATTTTATTTTTCAGCAAGATAATGCTGCAGTTCACACCGCTAAGGTTGTGAAAGAATATTTTTCAACAGAAAATATTGCAGTTTTGGACTGGCCTGCATGCTCCCCCGATTTAAACATAATCGAAAACTGTTGGAGTAAATTAAGCAATGCCGTTTATAGAGAAAATAGGCAATTTGAAAGTATTAATCAGTTAAAAAAGTGCCTTGAAGAGGAATGGAGAAATATATCGCTGGATTATATTAGAAAACTATATCGTTCTTTGCCGAAACGAATGCTGGAGGTGGTGGAGAATAAGGGAGGATCCACACATTATTAAATTTTAAAAGGTTTTTTATTTTTGTACAATTTAGTAGATAATAAACACTACAACTTTTGAAAGTGTGCTATCATTTCGCCGACCGGATTTCACAATCATTGTTGATAAATACAAGAGGAATAGCGAAGATACAGTTTCAAGCTCATATACCTTATTACTACAAGGTACTGTTTATATGCCATTCGTCAAACTTGGGAAATTCGGACTCTATCTATGAGAAATTAATGATAGCACACATGTGCTATCTTTTTGTCCAAGGGTGTAGCTATTACAGACAATCTGAATTTCTACAACTACTCACCTTCTATACTACAGCTCACAACTCATAACTGACGACTAACTTACTTTCTCCACGTCCTTTTATACCAAAGTCTTCGGCTACCAAGCAGGAACCGTTTTGCAGCTGTTGTTGACCTATGATGGTCACGTACACTGTCTTCAATCACTTATTGTCCTAAAGGACCACGGGCATATTGCTGGGCCCACACGGCCCATTGTGATTTCCCATCCTTCCCGACTCGTCACCACATTCACCTTTCTTTACCTTTAGTTCATTAGGATTTCCTCAAATGGTTCTTCCACGATACTACAATATGAAATAATATCAAGTTCTAGTTTAACTGAACGAACAAATGAAACATTTTTTGCGTACTCATAAATAAAATTATGCAATAGTGAGATCGTAGTTGGAAGTAAGGAGCGTCTAAGTCACGTAACGTTATCGAGTTCATAGCATCCACGCAACTGCTACGAATATTGTTTTTTTTTTTTTTTTTGGATCCTTCATGAGCAGTACAAAGTCAGACAAAGAAAGAATCTCGAAGCGTGTTCTAAACGAAAAAAGGCAACTAAATTCGAATGCAAATCACAAGTCATCATCCGGTATTTGCTGGAAATGTTATCCAAGTGAATCTGTGCTGCATTGCGCTTCATTTTCCAGATTGTGTGATAACTTATAGATTGGTTCAACTTTACAAGAATATCCAGTTAACATATACATATTGTTATTATGTTTTGAAATAGATTTAGTTGCCCTCTCTGTATGTGCCAATCGGTTACAACGAAATAGCTTGTCCTTATAGGTGATTGGGCCAATCCGCAATTCACCTACGTCGTAATACTTCATAGTGAATACGCAAGGAAAATCTGTATTTATATACGTATAGTGTACAAAATGTAGAATGAAATCAAAATAATCGGATGAATTGTCTGGAAAGGTATCCTGCGTATAAACGCATGAAACGCATTTATGAAGAAGTGAGATTTTTATTATATACTTTCTGCAGATGTATTTGCATTTTGCTGCAAAGAAGAAGGCAATTCGCGTAATTGGATCTCCAGTTCCACATCATCAGCACGAAGCTTTTCCATTTTGGCAACGCACTCTTCGTATCATTGAGAGCCAATCATAGTCACAGAATAGGTGACAATAATATCAATACAATACAGTACAGCCATACGTACTACTCTCATAAAAAGAAGATTGAAGAGAAAACACCCCACTGATCTCACTAAAGAAATAAAATCATACAAACTCGAGGAAAACAGATAAACTCGAAGATGGTATCCCACTGGGGGTAGCCATCCACATGTTATTTAGCAATTAAGTTAGAAAAATTTAACATATGTTCAGCTGGATAAATTGTAAAGTACAAATTAAATAATAATAATAAAAAAATACGTACTGTCAGCAGCTGCATTTCTCCCTAAAGCATAAATGTCTAGCTTACTCAAATTTTATAGCCAATAGCGATGTTATTTCAGAAATAGTATAAGTAAAAAGTATAAAAACTTTTCAATACTAGTAATCATACAATGGAAGACCTGAAGATACTCATTCAAAAAGGTTTTAAATGAAAGCATGTAGTGTTTTCACCCAAGACAGAAAATCAGTTATTCCTGTAATAAAATTGCAACTGCTCATGAATGCATTTTTGACACGGACTTCAAAATCTTATAAGATATTCTTTTTAAGATTTGGGCCTATTGGAACAACCGTCTCAGAGAAACTCCCTTAAAATACATGGAGTATATTGTTCTGGATATCGAGAACGTTTTTGTGAAGTGGGAGTGCCGCCAAATATTAAACATAGACCGTTTTGGGAAACTAAGTTTTTGGACTAAATTTAGATTTACATAATTAAGATTTTGAATCTGTAACTAACACCACAAAAGAAATCGCGAAACCGGGAAGCAGGGATCGTGTACCAGTAACTAGCGCATCCGAAATGATATTTGACCCTGAAAGCGATAACGATGAAGAATACCAAGACTACAGTGAACCGCGACAACACCAGACTATGTTATCAGCGAAAGACGCGATAAGTTGCATTCCATTTTAAACGGTGACGGTGATGTTGGAGTGGAAGATTCCATAAAAAAAGTACATGCTACGTGAATGCATTGTTCACAAAATGATTTGTTATTGAAAGTCATTAAAATCGATAAAATAATTGTTAAATCCAAGTATTCGGAACACACCTATTGAAAATTATGCAGATTTACATAACGCTTTGAGATCAACGTAGCAATTCAAGTAACATTTGACGAATACGGTGAATAATTACGCAATTTGAAACAAGGACGCGGCGAATCTGTTCAAAGTTTCAATATCCAATGAAAAGTCGAATTTATTTGAAAGGACTTCGACACGACATAGGACGCATACTATTACCAACGAACTAGTTTCATTGAGCGAAACAGAAAAGAAAGCCGCCGACATTGAAAGATATATACGAGAAGAACAACAAGAATGGAGAAGGACAGCTACTCGACCAACAGCAACGTATAACCGACTTAGTAACAAACCAATGCAGCCAAGCAACCGACCACTACCGGCCATACGTAATAATCCAATCAACAAAAATGTTTTATCATTATCTAAAACGGAACGTATACCATTTGTTGAGCGACAACAAGTAAAATGTTTCAAATGTGGTAAACTGTTGGAACATGTTGCACTGAAATGTCAAAATTTTCAATTAACCAGCCAAAGAAAGCTTTTCTTTTGTACGTGGAGAAGTCTTCGTGGACACTCCACCGTTGCAGGCAGCAGCAGAGCAGTATCGGACTCTTACCGACTAAAACTGCACGATGACCTGCCTACGCGTATGACAGGAATGCCCCGTGTCTCGGTCTCTTGTGAATTACTGCCGGTGCACTCCCCGCGTCCTTTTGATCGAGCCGATCCTAAAATCTCCTAACTGATAAATTGTCGCCAGAGGAGGTTATTGCTCCTGCCTTGCTAGTCGCGACCCGTGGGGGGCGGAGATGGAGCGGCCCTGGGCCGCCTGAACCAAAGAAACCTACCACCTCCACAAGCAAACCAAGTCGGAACAAGACGAGAACGAGGATCAACAGCAGCAGAAAGAAACGACAACGGAATACCAGGAATACCCAAGGTATTAACATAACAACCGGACGACTACTTACAATACCATTCAGAGGAATTACAGAAGAACGAGTTCATCTAATTGATACCAGAGCAGGAATAAATTTGATCAAAGAAAATAAATCAGACACTAAGATATTCAAATCAGATGAACCTCATACTTTTTATATGAGACATGACAAATATTTCATTGATAGATTTGTTAGAATCATTACTTTTGGTAAACATAATAAATTTTACGTAGTACCTAACGATCTTCCTTTGATCGAAGGCGAAATTATAGGATTACCATGCCTTGAACATCAATATGAAATTTCAAATGATAAAATCAAATTGGACAATAATATCTTGTATTTTCAGAAACCTAGAGTTGTTCAACCAAGAGAAAAGAGAGTTCAAACCATCTACCTCGAAGGCAAATCGACGCGAGTATGCTTCCTCAATTCTAGTGAGACAAATTCATTATATCGATGTATTCAATTTAGAAACTGATCTTTTACCTTGTACAAATTTAACACAACACACGATAACTTTGAAACAAGACAAAATCATAAATACTAAATCGTATAGATACCCGGAGTGCCGTAAAGCTGAAATCGAGAAACAAATGGAAGAAATGTTAAGTAAAAATATTATTGAAGAATCAGATTAGCCTTACAATTCACTCGTTTGGGTAGTATCTAAGAAATCAGACGCTTCAGGTAAACAGAAAGGGAGAATCGTAATAGATTTCAGAAAATTAAACGAACTAACCGATCAAGACGCATATCCTGTACCAGATATCGAAGACATTCTTAATCAGTTAGGGAACGCGAAATTCTTCTCAGCGTTAAATCTGTCATCAGCATTCCACCAAATTCCTATAAATTCCAACTCAAAGAAATACACTGCTTTTTCCATACCACAAGGCCATTTCCATTATAATCTCATGCCATTCGGGCTGAAAAGCGCACCCGCAACTTTTCAACGAATGATGAACACATCATTAAGAGGGTTAGCCAATGTTAATTGTTTCGTATATTTAGACGACATTATAATTTTCGAAGACGCAATTCAGAAACAGAATCAAAATTTAGCAATGGTTTTGCAAAGACTTAGAGAATTAGGACTCAAGATACAGCCAGATAAATGTGAATTCCTCAAACCCGAGCTTGAATATTAAGGGCATCTAATAATAGTCGAAAGAGTTAAACCAAACCCAAAGAAAATCAAAGCAGTGAAAGATTTTAGGAGGCATAGGAACCCAACCGAGGTACGATCATTATTAGGACTGACAGGATATTATAGAAAATTTATATGCAACTTTTCAAAGATAGCCAAACCATTGACCGACTTAATTAAGAAAGATATTAGCTTTTACTAGACGAACAAACAAAAAGATAGTTTTGAAAAATTGAAACAAAATTTATGCGAGGCACCGATTTTAACTTATCCAGATTTTACAAAGACCTTTACGCTAACAACCGACGAAGGACTAGAAGCAATCCTTTAACAAGACCGACACCCATGTTGTTTTATTTCAAGAACACTCAACCCACCTGAAAAAAACTACACAACTACTGAAAAAGAACTTTTAGCAATCGTATGGACAATAAAAAGTATAAGACATTATCTGTTAGGACGTAAATTCATAATTAGGACAAACCATCAGGCTTTGAAATGGTTAAACAATCGTAAAGATCCTTCATAACGTTTAATGAAATGGAGATTAAAATTAGAAGAATACGAATACAAGATTGAATACGTAAAATTTACGTAAAAGTAAAGATAACAGGGTAGCCGATCCAGAGTTCACACGATCACAAAAACAAAAGTCCTCAAGAGTAAAGTTGTTATAGATCATATAGAACATTTTAATGAATAGAAGCAAGCGATAGGAATTCCTGAAAGACTTGATTTGAAACCAAACGACAATTCCTTTTACCAATTGACCAAAGACGAGTTAGGTGAATACAATGAAACAATTTGGCTTAGGAAGACCCATTCGATTATTTAAAGTCATACCAAACTTGGAATCGGTGACAACACATTTTCAGAACTAGAAAAAATTCAGTTGAAACTCATAATTCTTTATTTCAATGATACATACAAAAAAATTAACTTTTGCATGGGAACCAATAAAAGAGTCGACAGATGAAGAAGTAGATACGATTCTATGTGAAAATCATAAGGAAACTATAGGACACCTGGGAGTACAAAAAACTTATCAAAGAATTAAAGAAAAATAGAAAATACCAGGTTTAATGGAAAAGGTAGAGACTTGTATCAAAAATTGCGATGCATGTCAGAAGGAAAAGCTAACACGAATTGGACTCAAGGAAATCCCAGTCATTTCAGATACACCTTTGCAAGCAAACGATAAAACAGTAATGGATATCATTGGACCAATGACGAAAACGAAACCAGGAAATCAATTTATATTTTCGATTCACGACGAACTGACGAAATATTTAATATTAGCACCTTTGAAGACCCAACAGACAGAGTCAATTTTTAACGTTCTTTTGGAACACTGCATTTATATTTTCTCAGCACCAAGAACAATTTCGACGGATCAAGGACAGAATTTTGTAAGCGAACTACTGATTAAGTCTGACGAAGCTTTTAAAACCACATCCTTTCATCTTCAATCCAACGGATCCTTAGAAAGAACACATGCAGTAGTAAAAGATTTGATACGAAGTAGCTTACACAATAACAATAGAGAATGGGATGAAGTTTTGAATTTTATTTGTTTAGGATATAATATTTCGATTTACGAAGCCACAGGCTTCTCGCCATTTGAATTAACTTTCGGTAGAAAGGCTAACTTGCCTTCCGCGATAGCCAAAACTATGGGTTTAAGCTATAACGACATGTTTTCACTTTCACTGCAGAAACAATTGAATAAATATTAGAGAAATCGCGAGGGATGCCTTGATGAAAAGTAACAAGAGATACCTTCGAGATCAGAAACGAAATATTGTTCGAACTCAAACTGTGTTTAATGAGGGAGATTATGTTCTTATTCATAACGATCATAAGAAAGATAAGTTGGACACTGAATGGTTAGGACCATACAGAATCCACCAAGCTAAAACTCGATATTATGAAATTCTGGCTGACAATGTTATTAAGAAAATCCATGGTAACCGTTTGAAAAATTATTTTTCAGGACGATCACCGCAATATTAGATCTAGGAGTAAGTTTAGACGTTATACCATTAAAAGTCAATTTCAAACAGTAAAGGAAATCAAATTATAAAGTTATGGGAAAATAACAATTTAGTATAAAACTATTAAAGAATTGAGTACGTCAAAACATAATAAATATTTTACAAGGGAAATAAGATATGAAATATTATAAATAATGAATCATTTATTCGCTGCACAACATATTTTGCATGATACTTCGCATCGTCTTTTATTTATATTTTCTTACATAATTCTCATAACATATCCATGAATTAAAATATGTTTTCATAACCTATGTTCTACTAACGATTTTCCGTATGTTCAATGAAATGTGCTGTATAGAAGATATATGTTTCTTATTTATCTCCAGCCATAAACCAGACAATTGAGTGTACTCCAATTCCAATTAATAAATTGATCGATTGTAGAACCATTGTAACTCATTTTATTAGCGAAGCAACTATTCAAAACTTGTCTATTTATATTGCGATGTGCACGGCGCAAACGGTTACGGGCTTTAGAGGCTAGGCTTAGTTGAGGTCCCCGGAGCACTCCGCCTGATAAGCGTTAGGTCGGCCGCCGTTGGATTTAAAGGTAAAGTCCGACACTATCTCGCCGCTTCCCAGAAGAGTGACGGGCTGTCCATGAAAATTTCTCCAGGTATTAAAAAAAATATCCAGGCTTAAACAGTACAGCTCAACCAAAATTTTCTTTTTTAAGTATTTTTTATATTTTATTTTAGTGTTTTACAATTTGTCTAGCTGTACATTTAGTAAATTTTTCTAACACTTCGTTGCTATAAAACACGTGGATGGCTACCTTCAGCAGGATACCATCTTACAGTTTGTTTGGAATTATATTTCTTTAACGACATCGATGTTTTCTTCTTAGTCTTCTTTTGACATGGGTTTTGTACGCTTCAGGCAACTGGTTTGGATGCGTTGCAATGTTTTCTTTGTATCTATGACTTTCTTGATTATTTTTGAGTCTTTACGTAAATCCTCGTTTCTGATGTACCATGGGGCGTTAACTATTGTTCTGAGTATTTCTGATCGCAGAGATTCTAGTTTATTCATGTGGTTCGTTGCTACTGTCCCCCATAGAGGTATTGCTTACCTCCAAATTGGCGGTATGATTGTTACGACCGTTCGCGGAGAGACGCGGTCAGCGAGAGGCGTAAATTCTCGCTACGATTAGTATAATCGACGCCGTGAATTAGTCGTTCCCCTGTTTCGGTTAAGATAACAGAGATGGTTCAATGAAATTAACACTGTGTCAACAGGTTAATATAGCTTGTATTTTTAACAATAAATTACGTAATAATAAAGACGTCACAAATTATTTAGTGATGAATACAGTTAATGCGTTACAGAAATTCGACCCGACTTTACGATATCTTTCAATGAATTCGTTAGACTAAGCGACTTCAATTTTATTCGACATAACCTCTCGATGCAGTTCGTTTGAATCCTCAATTGATACTGATTGCCCTTCGATCTTTTCTTTGTCTTCTCTGGGTGACGACCCCACTACGCTCGGGTCACGCCACCGTTCGCGCTTATGATCACGTATGCCACCTTCTTTGTATGGATAAAATAACGGACCGAAGGCGAATCGACGTTTCTAGAACTAGCTGCTTGATGACAAATATGCGCTTGTCGCTACATTGTATATTTTTCGTCGGTCATATAAGACGATCTGTCTGGCGACACTGTAGTAACACGAGCGACGGTTAGGAATACGGCCTATAGTAAGCCTCGTGGCGTAACATACTCCCACATTTGAGAGGATACCGATCAAGTGGTATGATGTGATGCTGTGAGGTGGATCTTTTATCAGAATTCGTTGCTGTTGATTGTTTTGGAATCAGTTGACGTCGATCTGCTTGGTAGTGGTACTATCCGTTTAATGCTCCGATCCAGGGTGCTCGTTGCTGTTCGAATGGTAGCCGTCCGTATGATGCCATATGCGCCGGGTTGGACCTTTATGATTCTGCCGAATGGCCATTGCATTGAGGGAACGTTGTCTTCTCTGCAAATAACGAAGGTGTCTTCTCGTATGTCGTGACTGCTCTTGCTCCATTTGTTTCGGCTACTAAACTCGCGTGAATATTCTCGATGCCAACTGGGGAGACGGTTGGATCCTGTCCCTGAAATCTCGTTCTCGAAAACTTGTTAGCGAGTCTCCGATAAGGAAGTGGCCGGGAGTAAGGACAAGGAGATCGTTTGGATTTGTACATATCGGAGTTGGCGGTGTGAAGTTAAGTTATTGATTCGATTAGCCATCTGTGGGCTCAGTGGAAGAGTGTTGGGGCAGATACGGTGTTTTCACAACTATCGACATGGTTTGAGGAATTCGTCACGGTGGTAATAACGTGAACATTATTCTCTTCGTGATTCGTGACGTAGTAGGACTGATTTTGACGGAATATATGACCGAATCGTCAGAGGAATTCCAAACAACACCTAGAGTTTTTAAGATTTGCGATTCGCCTAAAAGTAGCTAGTCGTTGATGTCCTGCTCGGAAACTCCTTGTAGCAGTTCCTCATCGTTCGATACCCATTTTGGAATATTTAAACCGGCTAGTTTAAGCAATTCTGTGAGCTCCGTTCTCAATGATCGTGCCTCGACCTTCGTATCAACTCCTGTGAGAATATCGTTGATGTAGAAATCTCGTTGTAAGACTATCGCCGCTCGTGGATACGGATGTCCCTCGTCTTCCGCCAGTTGTTTGATGCACCGAATGAGGTGCAGTAGATAGGGGGCCGCTGACAAGCCGAACGTCACTGTGTTAAGTTGATAGGTGTCAACTTCTCCCTTAGAGTTATGCCACAAAATTTGTTGGAATTTCCGATTCTCTGGATGCACAAGAAATTGTCGGTACATTTTTTCGACATCGCCTGTAAGGACGTAATGATGACAACGAACTCTCAGGAGAATGAAAAATAAGTCATCTTGTAGGTTTGGTCCCGTATGAACTATGTCGTTTAATAAAAATCCGGTGGTGGGTGGTACAGATCCGTCAAACACTACTCGGAGTTTTGTAGTTTGGCTGGAATTTTTGATCACGCCGTGATATGACAGAAAATATCCGTTGTCAGTGGAGTGGTCCGTGGTAATCTTCATCATGTGTCCTAATTCCGAGTATTCTTGTATTACGGCGTGATAGTCGGATTCGAATTGTTTGTCTGTTTGGAACCAACGGCAGGGAGATGCGAGTCGCTTCATTGCTATGGCTTTAGAGGATGCAAGCGAAGGAGTTGCTTCGTTAAATGGGAGAGCGACAATGTATCGCCCTTCGTTTGTGCGTTGGACGTGATTTCGGAAGTGTTCCTCGCATTATCGTTCTGCCTCCGAAATATGTGAAATGGGCGGTCCTTCGTCGATTTCCTAAAAACGGGCGAAGTCCGCCTGTAAAGCCGTCGCGGAGGCGTGAAATGAGTGTGCTGATGATTGCGAGGTTGGATTCCCCACGATGACCCATCCGAATCGCGCTTTTTTGCAGTCGTAAGTCGAACCTGTTTGAATGACTGATGTCAAGTTGACCGACGCAGAGTGATGCTAGGTATTGGCCTGGCGCTCAATAAGAAATCCGATCGGAGCAAGTGTATGGAATCTTGGATCAGCTAGTTGGAGATTCCTAGGTATTTGTATCGTTGAGCGATCTACGGGTTGATCTGGTACCCAAGTCAATAGAGTTGATATAATTAGGAACGTCAGAGTGCGTTCGTGTGTGCCGTCAATGGAGGTGATCGTGGCCGTGATATAGCCTTTCGAGGTCGTCGATAACGTGTTGAGGGCTCCGATTGGGACCGAACATTTCCGTTGATTGAGTTATAATGAGTTGACGAGTTTTTCGGTGATAAAGTTCATGCTAAAGCCGGAGTTTAGCAGAACTCTACAACCGAATGATTCAATCCTATTGTTTAGGATGTTGACCTGCGCTGTGACTAACAGATCGTGGTATAATGTTTCACAAGGAAGCGAAGTTAGTGAATCCGTTTTCTGTGATTCGGCCCCTATTAAAGTCGCCTGATGTAGTCACTGCTTCCCTTGTCGTTGAGGACTGGACGATAGATTTGAGGTGATGGATTGTGATAGTGAGAGGAAGAAACACTCGAGTATATTTAACAATAGAAGTTTATTAATATATATTCAAGGTGTACACTTAGCGTAGGACTCGCGATTATTATATTAGCGATTCGCGGTTATCATTAATAGCGGTTCGCGATTCGTAATTACAAGTTCGACTTCTGGTCGATGCGTTTTGATGTGCTATTTAAGTTTGGATGTTGATTGCTGAAGAGGCCGAGGAACTCTGATCAAAGATTACGAACTACCAACTATTGCTTCGGACCAATATGTAACGACTGACTTTCCGTCACGATGATGCCACGAAGGAAAACTATGTTAGGGTGTCTTAAGATGCGAGATCATCGGATTCGTTGAGGAAAGCCTTGGGTCGGAAAGCGAGGGAAATAGACGCCGTTGTTAATTGACTAATTCTTGAGTTGGCGGTAGGAAAAGGATGCTAGCTACCCTTGAAAGAAAGTCGCTAGCGGAAAGCGTCGTACGTAAGAAAAGCAGATTTCACGTATCTTCCCGTAGGAGGTGATAGGAACTGTTAAGAGAAAGACTGTTTGTCCGTTTGGAGAACCGGGGCTAAATAAATCCTAAGATTTATAGCAGGTTCTTAGGCTAGCTGAAAATATTCCGTGAGGATGTATCGACACCTGGCAATCATCATATCCGAAGAATAGGGTTTTCGTGTAGCGAACCACAGGGCAAAAACTGTTGGAAAGTTTCCTGTCGAGCGCCGCTACTGATTTGATTCGGTTACTTCTTTCGTGATAACCGAGATTCGCGTTTTGGAGATGTTCCAGAAGACGTTCGGGGAAACGCGGAGGAGCGTCTCGAACAATGTGACGAACGAGGTGTCGGTGAACTAGGTCGCTCGACGATCGATCGCTCGATGATCGGCCGCTAGTTGTTCGTGATTTGACATGACCTTGGTTTTGATGCAAATATGTGTGATGTCGTTGTCTGCATATTCGACATGAACCGGCGGAACATTGAGCAAGAATTTGCCTAAAGAATTAGTACAGAGCGATCCCTTTTTGGCGGTTTCAAGGCGATTTTTGGTCGACTTCGCCTTGAAGATATCGCAATTGCATATTTCGTGTTGTCCTTGACAGGTTGGACACATCAACGTCCCATGTGTCGTGGTGAATGGGTGACTTCGCGGCGCGTTTTGTCGCTGACGGTTATGTTGGTCGGAAGTCTTTTTGTAGCGGCTGTGGTGGAGCTTGTCCTATTGCCGTTCGTCCATGTTTTTAGGAAGTCTACCAAGTGGGTATATAACGGCATTTTTTTGTTAAGTAATGTGGGTGGCCATTTGCAAATGGTGGCTGAGGGTGGCTTCGATGTGAATAATTTGATAAGAACGTTTGATGTGACTGGTTCACCTAGTTTCTCTAAAGCTAGAAGATTTACTTTAACCGAATCGAGGAAGTCATTTAGGACTTCGGGTGTCTCCCTGGCCATTTTTAGATAGTCGAAAATCAGGCCCCAGTAGCGCATACAGACTTGACAGTGGCAGTCCAAGTTTTCTTTAAGAACGTCAATAGCGATTGAATAATTGAGTTCTATAATGTCTAACGATTGGATGCTTCGCGCGGTCTTTCCAGTCAAGGATGATCGGTGTTTCGTTCACTCGCGGAGAGACGCGATCGCGAAGAAGCACGTCAACGGGAGTCGTAAATTCCCGTTACGATTAGACAATCGACGCCGCGAAATGATCGATCCCCTATTTCGGTTAGGACAATACAAGTAGTTAAAATGAATATGACACTAGTTATAACAAAGTATAAGTTAAAGTTTATTCCAACAATTTGCAATGAATATAGTTACGCTGGTGCGTATGTATAAGTTAAGTAGGTGATTGATCTAAAAGTAGAAACTCGGTCAAAGGTGTTGACCATTCGAAAGATGGAAAATCAGTGGCGTTTGGCAATGATGCGGTGGGGGAGGAAAGCTAGTGATGGGTGGGTCCGAGGACATGTGATGAGCTGATTCGTTCAGGACATGGTTTCGCCATGAGAGAGGGAAATAGGCTTCGTTGTTAATTTGTTATTTGCTGTGTTGGTAGGTGAGGAAGAGTACTAACCGCCCTCGAGAGGAAGTTTCTAGTGGGAGGCCTCATACGTGAGAAGAACCAACTTTCCCGTATCAACCCGTGGTGGACAATAAGCTTTAGAAAAATAATTCAGTAAAAGAATGTTTGTTCGGTCTGAAGGACCTTTAGCTAGAAATTCTTAAGGTTTATGGAGGGTACTTAAGACTATTGAGGGTACGCGGTAAAGATGTGAAGACATCTGGTTACCATCTTGCCCGTGACGTGTGGTCTAGCCTAGGTAGAGAGTCGGCCGACGCAACAATCGGAGATAATGAAATTTTTATACGGGTGTCAGTCATTTAATTCGATCTATTGTGGACGAGAAGGGCCATAAAAGGAATGCCAATTCTCAATGGTACCGTCGAAAGTAGGTAAATGAATTTCTGGCAATTTAATCGAAGTTGGCCCGATGACGTTGGGTCAATCGCAGTTTGGCGGTTTTGACGACGATGCTGGTGTATCATCCATGAGAGTGTGTATTCGTACAGCCAGATCGTAATATATGCTTGTAATTTCGGAAACGCATGAGCCTTCCTCCCCGTCTCAATCTTCTAGTTCTTCTTGTAATAGTCTGTATTGTTTCCACGCGTCGTCGAGCAGTGTCTTGTAGGCCGTTCAAGAGGTCTTATTCGGTTGTCTGGATTGTTCAAATTCATCGAGTCGTTTGGATAAGTTAGTAAATCGACTGATTTGAAAGCCTCGTTCCCGATGCAAGGAGGTAATTCTGTCTGTGTTCTCCATTGTTATAACGGATTGGAAAGACAATACAATGAACGAGCTTGTAGCTGTGAGTTTAAATGTTGCTCGTCACAACGTGTGTTTGGTTTGACGTGTAAGACGTTTCTTTGCGGAAGTTGGTCCTCTAGTTGTTGGCGTGAGGTTCGTCGCTAACTATTGCTGCGATGCTGATGATGATTTGATCACGTGGCACTGTATGATTTGCTGCAGTATCACTGTACACTTGATCGTCCAATGCGCGTGATCCGGCTCAAAGGACCAAAATGTTACGACCGTTCGTACATCTATTAACCTCAACATTTGGTTAGTTCTCTTGTTGCGTTATTTAACTTACGATTGTCTTCGGGCGTTCTGTGACTTTGCCATAATCTTCTAAGTGTTCGTTTTTCTGCGATTTTTATTATTATGTAATGAGGGTATTCATGTTTATTGGCAAAACACTTAGTAGGGGTGGAAGAACGGATCGCATTTATTATGCTGGTGTTTAAGTATTCCGTGGCTGCTTCTATATCTTCGTTTGTTTTTAGGGATATTGAGGCTGGTGTTGAATGATTGAATACTTCTCCAAAGAGCTGCGAGTTTGTGAGTCGGTTGTGAATAAAGCCATTAGGTTAGTTTTCGATAATTGTAGAGTTTATTGTTGCTATGACGGGTGAATGATCTGAAGAGAGTTCCACAGAAGAGTTGATTTGGATGTATCTTGGGGAGATGCTTTTAGTTATGAAGAAGTCTAATAGGTCAGGTAGTTTGTTAGTGTTAGTGGGCCAGTAAGTGGGTTCGTTTGTACTGAGATAGTTAAGTCTGTTGGCGTTTATAGATTTCAAAAGATCTTTGCCTCTTACTGTGATAAGTCTGCTACCCCATTGCATATGTTTAGCGTTATAGTCTCTTCCAACTATGAATCTATTGCCTAGGTCTTCGAGGAATTTATCGAAGCTTTCTGTGGAAATAGAATGTCTAGGAAGATAGTAAAATGCCGATGCGGTGACTGGGCCATGCCAATATTCTATCGCTATGTTTGTGGCTTGGAGATAGTCCTTCTGGAATGATGGAAGCTCATAGTGCTTTATGCTGGCCTTGATGATAATTCCGTTTCCGCCGCGGGCGTTTCCACTGGGATGTTGGGTATGGTAAAAGTTATATCCATTTATTTTCAGGTAATTTTTATCGGTCCGTCGGGATGTCGAGTGGCTTAACAGGCTCGACCCGACGGTTATCAAGCAACTGGAAGAACCGTCGGGGGGAGGTGGATCCCCAGGCACCCCCTCGACCGGTAAAAGCGACTGGGGTGAAAGAGAAAGAAGCGAAGTGTAGTGGGACAAGGAAGAAAGAAGTCGGAGAGGGGCCTAGAATCACATCAGACATGAAATTGAACGACAGGGTTACCATCTCGGTTGTACCAAAACACAAAGGCGAAGAAAGTGAGGAGTACAGCCCATTCTTCAGCCCGTTCTTGCCGAGTAGGAGGCTGCTGAGGGTCCGGTGGGTTGTAGAAAGGTGGATAGGGGAGCGGGTAGCGAATCGAGGGTTCACTGGGAGTTAGCGACAGTGACATTAGTTCGTCCTTAACATCAGGAAGAGGGGTTTGCAATGGCAAAAGGTCGTTTAAGAAGGCGGTTGTGGGTCAACCAAGTTACGCGATAGGGGAGCTGAGCACGGAAGATTGCACGTTGATGAGGCTCAGTGATTTTGATGGGCTAATGGACTTCGTAAAGGAGTCTTTACCGAAATGATAGGGAGAGCCGACATCGAAGGATCAAAAATCGACGTCGCTATGAACGCTTGGCCGCCACAAGCCAGTTATCCCTGTGGTAACTTTTCTGACACCTCTTGCTGAAAACTCTTCAAGCCAAAAGGATCGATAGGCCGTGCTTTCGCAGTCTCTATGCGTACTGAACATCGAGATCAAGCCAGCTTTTGCCCTTTGGCTCTACGCGAGGTTTCTGTCCTCGCTGAGCTGGCCTTAGGACACCTGCGTTATTCTTTGACAGATGTACCGCCCCAGTCAAACTCCCCGCCTGGCAGTGTCCTCGAAGCGGATCACGCGGGTGTATATTTGGCGATCGGCTGGCAAAGGCCCAACGCCACTCTTATACGCTTGGCTCTAGAACACCGTGACGACCGGGTCGAAACACCGGCGCACGCGTTCCGCCCAACCCAGTAAGTAAAGAAACGAAGACTAGCCAGGGGAATAAGGGGAGGAGAGGCAAGAGACGGGTAGAGAGCCCCGAGTCGGCCGATGTCTCCACACAGACGTCCCTTCGGAATGACGAGGAGGAAATAAAGAAAAGTGAGGGAAGAAGAGTGGTGTCCTTCGAGAGGGGAAATAAGAGGAAAAATGTTCCCCCCCCTCTCGAGAATAAGAAGGCGGAGGTGATGCGAGATGATCGAGAGGGCGAGGAGTGGCTCGAGACCTACAGGGGTCTTATGGGAGTCAAGGAGGCACTATGCTAGAACACAGGCGTAAGGAGAACGAGGAGTGGCGATATCCTCGTTGAGCTCAAAGCGGCGGTGCAAGGGGGCGAAGTGGCTCGCAAAATTAAAGAGGTGACAGGGGTCAAAGTTCTGGTGTCCCCCCTCCAGAGTAGGGTGTCCCTCGAGATCTAGGACATAGACCCGCTGGAAACAAAAGAGGACCTTGCGATGGATATCGCCAACGGGCTAAAGGTTCAGGATACAGAGGTCATAGTAAAAACGCTGAGAGTAGCGCCTTAGTTTCTGAGATCCTCGTAAAAAATTGGCACAACCACTGCAACATATGGATTAGTATTGGTTGGCAAAATCCAACTCAAATCCTTATTCGAGTTCTGCCCGAGCAGTCGAGCTACGCGGATGTGTGAATCAGTGCTTCCGTAAGTGAGACAAGTGGGTAAACGAAGTAACTCAGGACAGAGCCAATTGCTAAAATGCAGCAAATTCAACCAATTAAAATATTAAATAATGGCGAAACATATGTCATAAACAGAGCGGTAGATGATATTACTAACCCAAATAAATCAACAAACGAGGATCAAGATTGCTCAGTCGTAAGGGAAGTTGAAATGGAAATTTTACAGGTCAATGCCGGGAAGAATAATATCGACAACGATCTAGCACACCAGGAAGAAAGCTGGAAGGTTGTAACTCCCAGCAAAAAAAACGAAAAATAACAGCAATTACAAGAGTTGGGAGGGCTATAGAAACAGAAAGGCAACAATGGCTCCAAGAAGTTCCTCTCCACAACTCCTTCAGCGCACTGCCACAAGAAAAAGAACTAGATCTAACCGGTAAACCAAAAACACACATCGCCAAACCGCCACCAATATACATAGATGCTCAGACAATAGATCCTCTCATCGAACTGCTAAACATCACAGTAGGAAACGATAACTACACCATTAAACAACTAAAACTGGACCAGGTAAAAGTACAAACCAACTCCCCAGAAACGTACAGGAAAGTGGTAAAAGCGCTAAGAGAGAAGAACGCCGGGTACTATACGTGTAGAGGTGTGTAGTGTTTAGGCCGTGATAGAATGTAGCTGCTATTAGTAGAGGTGCGAGGGGCGGTGCCGCATTTCTTCTCATTTTTGTATCGCGGAAGAAAATATCGGACTCCGGTCGTCGGGATTTGAACCCGAGTTCCGAACGTTCGTAACCTAAGGCGCTAACCACTGCGCTGCCGTCGTCCGAGACTAGTCAGTGTCGAGTGGTGGTGTTTTGACTGTCGAGTGCCCCCACATACGTATCAGCTTAAAACCGATAAAAGCTACAAAGCAGTAATTAGAGGATTACACCCTAAGACAAACACAAGTAATATATGCGAAGAACTAGCAAAAATCGGACACTAAGTAAGAGCAATAAATAATATAACCAAGCTTGATACAAAACAACCTTTACCGCTATTCCTAATAGAACTTGAACCTAAAAGCAATAACAAAGAAATTTTTGAAATTAGGATAGTTCTAAATACAATAATTACAGTTGAACCACCCAGACATAAAAAAGACATACCGCAATGTATGCGGTGTCAACAATATGTACACACAAAAAACTACTGCAACAGAAACCCGGCGTGTGTCAAATGCGCAGAAAAACATCTAACAACGAATTGCCCATACACGGAAAAAATAAATGATGTAAAGTGCTACAACTGCAGTGGAAACCACCCAGCTAGCTACAAAGACTGTCCAGTCAGAAAGGAATTACAACGTAAACTGTTTCCGCCGCTTCGAAACAGGACATACAACAACTACCACACACAACAGGACTGCGCAGAAACTGAGACACCAACAAACGCACAGCAAGAATTGAATATCAACCATAATAAAACCAACACCATTGGAAGCCGAAGCTAGGCGCAAGTAACCAAACAAACAATACCCTTAGACAACCAAAACCAGAACAATAACATCAACGACGCTATAGAAATCAAAGAACTACTAAAGCAATCCATCAAAAACACGGAAATGCTAACTAAAATGATAAGCGAACAAAATGCAGTCCTCAGACAACAAACGTAACAAATCACAGTCATGCTACAACTACTTACAAACATGCTAAGCAGAAAATAAAAATGGACATGCTTAAAATAGTAGCCTGGAACTATAACGGCCTACAACAGAAGGGCTCTAGAAACTAAAACATTCCTATATAACAATAAAATTGACATACTACTCGTATCAGAAACACACTTCACTACAAAAAGCTACATAAAAATACCGTAATACACCATATGTGCTACCAAGCATCCCTCGGGAAAAGCACACGGAGGGACCGCAGTAATAATAAGAAATGACACTAAACACCACCTACACAGCCAAGTTAGTAAGGAGTATATACAAGCTACCATCGTTACTGTACAAACTAGCAGCAACCATTTACAGTTGTCAGCGGTATATGTACCACCGCGATTAAAAATTACAACACAAATGTGGGAAAAGTACTTTCAAAAATTAGGTGACAAGTTTATCGCAGCGGGAGACTGTAACTCAAAACACACACTATGGCGGTCAAGAATCATTACACCTCGAGGCAGGATCCTGGGAAAATACATTAGAAATAATAACCTCAATTTATTCTCCACAGGAAGACCGACATACTGGCCGGCAGACCTGAGCAAAATACCTGACCTACTTGATTTTGCAGTTACAAAGGGACTTAACGAAAATAAAATAAATATAACACCCAGCCTCGAGCTTAGCTCCGATTACACACCCATGATAATTACATACAGAAACAAACCAATACTTTACAACAACCCAGAGACACTATGCAATAAAACCACCAAGTGGCAAAAATTTAAAGAAATAATCGAGAGCAAAATCAACTGCAACATCCCATTCAAAACACCTGAACACATCGAACAAGCAGTAACAACATTTATAGAAACTATTCAAGAAACAGCATGGCAACCCCTGTACCTGAACCATCCAATAGACAAACAAAAATAATTCCGCCAGACATTCTCGAAAAAATTAGAGAAAAAAGAAAAGCGAAAGCAATATGGTAAAAACATAGAACAAAAGAAAACAAAAAGCACCTAAACAAACTTGC
Source organism: Bombus campestris (assembly GCA_905333015.3). Taxonomy (NCBI): domain Eukaryota; kingdom Metazoa; phylum Arthropoda; class Insecta; order Hymenoptera; family Apidae; genus Bombus; species Bombus campestris. The sequence goes on along the minus strand of HG995147.1, from coordinate 6,237,040 downwards.
AAAGGAAATAAAAAGCAAAATAAAAGAACACAACAACAACGAGTTCACAAAGTTCATAGAGTCACTATCTCCACACAAGAACTACAATTACTCACTATGGAAAGCCACAAAAAAAAAAAAAAAAAAAAATAAAGAAGGCAATAAAACTAGTCCCAGCAATCAGAAAAGCAGACAATACATGGGCAAGAATCAACGAAGAGCAAGCTGAAGAATTTCCCAACCACCTATGCAATATATTTACACCACATAATATCAATAACAGCAATCTCAATAGTCATACGGACGAGGATGTGCTAGCCATTAGTGCCGCAACTGACAAGCAATACGCCATACCTAAAACAACAGCACAGGAAATTAGGAACATAATCGAAAAAACAAAAAACAATAAAGCACCAGGATTCGACCTAATCAATGCTAAAATCTTGAAAAACCTTCCTCCAAAAGCGATACGACTAATGACTATAATCTACAATGCAATATTAAGAATCCAATACTATCCTAAACTATGGAAACTAGCACAGATAAAAATGTTACCTAAACCAGGCAAAGACCCACAGCAAACAGCATCTTACAGACCAATATCGCTACTTCCCGTGTTTTCCAAAATAATAGAAAAAATAATATACGCCAGGCTAAAACCAATAATAGAGAAGGAAAAATTAGTACCAGATCACCAATTCGGATTCAGAAACAAACATTCCACCATAGAGCAAATGCACAGGCTCGTCAACGAAATAATACTAGCACTAGAAAACAAACAATACTGTACAGCTCTCTTTATGGACATAGAGAAAGCATTTGACAAAATAAACCACGAAAGCCTACTACAAACAACCAAGAAACAATTTCCGGAACAAATATACCAATTAATGAGATCACACTTAAGCAACAGAACCTTTGTAATAAAAATCAAGGACGCATTCTCCGAAGTCAAAGACATGAAGGCAGGGGTTCCGCAAGGAAGCGTCCTAGGACCAATATTATACACACTATACACGGCCAATATACCAACAACTACCAATAGCAAAATACTGACATTCGCGGGCGACACAGCTGTGCTAGTCAGGCACACTAACCCTGTAACAGCAGTCACGCTACTACAACAACACATCACAAAAATAGAAAAGTGGATACAAGACAAACGAATTAAAGCAAACCCCAATAAATGCAGCCATATTACATTCACACTGCGAAAACAGATACCCCCAAACATCTTTTTGATCGACACTCACATAATACAAACAAAGCAAGTCAAATACCTAGGACTCCACATAGATACACAACTCACATGGAAGCAGCATATCAAATCAGTAATAGACAAAATACAAACAGCAAGGTGGCAAATGCATTGGCTAACAAGTCGAAAGTCCAAACTAAACATGGAAAATAAATTAAAGATATACAAAACAATCTTAAAACCAATCTGGACGTACAGAATACCACTATAGGGAACAGCAGCAAAGAGCCATATAAGCAAAATGGAGACTATGCAAGCCAAAATTCTTACAAAAATAGTTAACTCTCCATGGCACGTCAGAAATGAAGATATACGAAAAGATCTAAAAATTCCAACAGTCAAAGAGGAAATCGCTAGATACGCAAAAAAGTACAAGGAAAGACTTGCAACACACCCAAACCAGCTTGTAGCTGAAACAAATGAAACCCTAATAGAAAGAAGACTGAGGAAGAAACATCCTGCAGACCTCACAACAGAAATAGAATAAACAACCTGGAAGATGGAACCCCGCTGGGGGTAACCGTCCACATGCTATATTTTTCAAGTTATAACATTTTACCAAATGTCCTTCTGGACAAATTGTAAAATTCAAATAAATAAAAAGAAAAACTTAGTGATACGAGTGTGAACGAAAAGATATGAATGGTAAGCATAGTTTTTTGGAGACTAAAATAAACTATTTAAATAAATATTTCTTTTATATACGGAAAAATAATGATCTTTTTCAAGTATTAAACAAATATTTTTTTTATATTTGAAAGAAATGTTGTCCCCCAAACATGTAACACATATGCCTCGTATATCTGAAAAAGCACTTGTATGTATATTTAAATAGGAAACGATTGAATCTATTTTTAACACTGAGGGTCACGTGCTGATAACTGTAGAAATAACACGTACTAATAAGGGAGAAAAGATAAAATTGTAGTTTTCATGGTTTAAAGAAAAAGTGGAATGGTACTAAAAGGGTGAGAGAAAGAAGTGATTAATCCGCGAAAGTAAAGATACAGAAAGAAAGTGAACGAAATGGCAGTTTGAAAGTAAGTTGAAACTGTTCAGAGGAATAAGAGGCTAGAGCGATAAACGTTCAACTTTCAAGCGATAAACAGAAACGACAGGTCAGTACAATAATATGAGAAACATTAATAAGATATGGAAAGGTAAAGCGATGCCACCTACCGGGTGAAAAGAGAACATAGTCAGATTATAATGGTAAGTCAGGTAGACAAATAGGTGGATACAAACCCAGGCAAAATAAGAATAGATGAAGTACTTTTTGTATCATTATGGTCCGATCTGACTGTCATACCGACTTAGAAATTCGACACGCATTTTAGCGTCCTCTACTCATAAATGACGTTCACTCGATAAAGTACTTATTAAAGAAGAATCAATGGGAGCTAACAGCATTCCTGTGTATGTTTGGAGACAGGAGATATTAGATCAGCAGTTGCATTTTTCGATTGCTTTAGTAGCATTAGGGAAGAAATGAGAGCGTTCAAGATTATAGTCTGGTTGTTCCCGGAATAGTAATGCGCAATACGGCTAGGTACTGAAGATGACACACGCTACCATATACAATACACTATAACATTATGGATCGACCTTGTTTAGTTACACGCTGGCATAGACAAGAACTTATTGTGTTCCACGCTAGAAAAATCTAATTAATTTTATGGTTCTACGGAAAAGTTCATATCTATTTGTCTATCCGAGATAGACAAGTATTACCTTAACAATATCGCGCAATAATTCCAGAAACACGAATATTTCTTCATCGTCGCATGGAACAACAAATATTTTTTTTCTTAGTACGTACTATGAAATTTATTAAAACGAATTCAATAACCTTGAACATGAAGTCATTTAATGCTGTAGGGCGTTATAAATTCGTCAATTCCCAAGGAATTAAATGAGCAAAAGTCGTTGGCTATCGGATGTCAGGTTTCTATTGTAGGTCTTTTTTGTTGATTTGGAATGGATTAAACAGGAAACGATAGTTATTTAACGTAAGCTAGATACAGTAATGTGTTATAACTAAGACAACTAAATAGTTAATTTACAACTCTCGCCACCACGGTTCCAACGTTCTCTTTTACGTGGACCAGCCTCCTCGACAACACTGACAACACTCTCTGATGACGCCAACAACACTCTCTGACGACGCTGATGTTACGTCGGAGTCACAAGAAATCACGAAACCGATAGATCGCCGGTGATCTCCTCGCGTCGCAATTCGAACGTTTCATGAATTAGGTGAAGAAATTGAACGTCGTATATAAGAATGAAAATTTTATTATATACGTCGGAGATGAAAGGACACCGGGTCTTCCCCTTCGAATTCTTTGGAAAATTTCCCAATAGTGTCTTTATATATTAAATCGATCTTTATATATCTTTAGTCCCTATAAATTTTTGTTAATTAAACCGATTATAATGTTCCGAGATTTGCGATAACGAGCTTGGGTTCAAGGCGACAACTAGTCGCCGAACGTAGCCGCGGTCACGGGATGAACGTTTTAGCTAACAGAAGTATAGAATTGCATAGCTCTCCTTAAGAAGAAATAGTGGTACCGATAGCCAACAGTAAATATTCCAACGGTCTGCTCGCCACACACTGACCCTATCCTTCGGGCAAGATGATTACCAGATTTCAATGCATTATTCACAGTATATGTTCAGCTAACCCGAGGACCCGCTAAAAATCTTAGGATTTAGTTAACTAAGATCCTTCAAATTGACATACAGTCTTCATCCTAACAGCCCGTAGATCTGTCGCCTACTACGGGAGGATACGGCAGATTTGCTTTCCTCACGTACGACGCTTCCCGCTATCAACTTTCTCTCAAGGGTGGCTAAAATCCTTTTCTAACCAACATAGAAATTAACCAATTAAGAGCAACGTCCATTTCTCTCACTTTCTGACCGAGGTTTGTCTTCGACGAATCCGATGATCTCGTGTGCTGAGACACACCCAATCATAGTTTTCCTCTGCAGCATCACGATGACGGAAAGGTACATTCTCTTGTGATCTCGCCAGCGAGTAAAACAATGTCTTTACCATCAGTGGATATTTCACGCTTTAGCAAAGAGTCCGACTTAGACTTTGGAAGAAAGTATATTCGTTATCCCGTTGACCGTGGATTCGTTATTAAACCTAGGATCATTGTCATCAGTATCTCGAGTATCTGGTTACCGCGGTTACTTGTCAAATTCTGTAGTTATCATATTTGTACTAGTAGATATCTTCTCTATTACGTAACAACGATGGCTAATTCCAGAGAATATTCATTACACGCCCCTAACTCTAATTATAATGTTAACCGGACGTATTAATCAAACAGAGTGGCGATTCAAAGTGTTACAACAGAATAATGTGTTCAGCGTTAATTTAGGAGAGTTTTTATATTGAGGTTTCGGTCCTTTTGGAGGGTTTATCGTCGGATGTGTCTCAGAGGCGACTATTCCATTACCGTCCGGCTACTGTTTCGATGGCTGTGGCTTGCAACATGTTTCGTCTGCCTGGTTACTGTTTCCGAGCAAGTGGCCTTCTTGAGCGTGTGACACTGATAACACTGTGACTTGTCAACTCACGACTGCCTGTAAATATGTCTTTCTTCCTTAAGCATCCCTGTGTATTTTCTCATAGCCTCACTACGTACGCGTTCCGCAACCGGCCGCGGTCATGGTCATGTACAGTCTGTCACACAAGAGCGTGTCTGCGATATTTCTGTAAATATTTATATATTTGTAAAAAAATTTATATGAATTGAATCTACATCTAAAACACTAATACGCTATTACTTAGTAGGGTGTCCAATCTCCTCCATTAGCGATTATAGCTTGACATCGTTTCGGCATACTCTCGACTAATTTTTGAGCGTAGGATTCTGGTAACGACCTCCATATCTTTCGAATGTGATGTACAAGTGTTCTTATTTTTGTGATACGTCTTCCTCTCAGCTTGCATTTCATTAGGGACCACACATTTTCGATAGGGTTTGCATCAGGGGACTGCGATGGCCAAGGAAGTACTGTGATGGCGTTTTTCGCTTTCCATTGGGTGCAGATGCGACTTCGATGTTTAAGGTCGTTGTCTTCTTGCAATATCCATTGGTCCTCGGTTTGGTTGAACCAACGTTTCACGGATGTGAGAAGTCCCCTTTGGTACAATTTCACCATCTTTTGTGCATTCAGATTGTCTGTAAAGACGCACAAAGTCCCAAAACCGCGTGCGTTAAAGCAACCCCAAACATGCACTTTTATAGGGTGTTTTACACTTCTTTGAATCATCCTTCTTCCATGGATAGTCCAAGCACGCCTAATAGGACACCATGCCCAAAACGAAGATTCATCAGTGAATATTATATTACTCCAATCACGATCTCTGTTTTCATTCGCCCATGCCAGACGATTTTCGACGTTTCGCGTACGCGGCACTCATATTAAAAAGCTCTGTTCCTTTCACTGTTTCAAATGAAACTGAAAGGTTTTCAGCAACGCGTATTAGAGAAGTTTTCGTTTGTTTACATTCTTTTTATCTCATTCTGATTAGGTGTCAGGTTTCGCAGATATCGCAGACACGCTCTTGTGTGACAGACTGTATGGTGGTCGAAATTTTGTGTGGCCTTCCGTTTATGGCTCGGGCGGGCCCTGTCCCTTCTTTAGAAAATTCCGAACTACGTCCTCCCCGGGGTGTAAACCTAATGACTCCGAGGTCAGGTAAAAAAAGCTGGGAAAACCCCAGCCAGGAGAGCACGAGGGACGGACGAAATTGAACGGCTGGGTGAGAGAATCAGCAACATACTAGGATAGTTCATCATCAGACATCGTACAGTGCAGATGAAATACTTCACTCTCAACAAGATCTTACCACCGCCGTGTTAATAACATCACAATTTACTTTACACAACAAGTGCAAATATAATGATAAATCACACTAACAGGGGATCTATTAAACCTCCTCCACCTTGAGAGTTAAGTCATCCGAGGTACGCGATATCGACCGATTGGTTTAACCTGACTGGTTGCTCTTTAGTGGATAATTCGCAATACGCAGAAACGAGTAAAAGTACACTTTTACAACTTTTTTTATCTGGGCATGTATTGAAAATTTAAATTGTTGATGATTTTGGATCTTAACTGCCGAAATAAAGGTATAGAAACACTAGATATACATTTAATATTCAAAATAAAATAATTATGCATTTATTTAGTGAACGTTTCCAATAATATTAATCGATACAATCTTGCACGTGTCTCAGCATTTCCATCTCTCACTACCTTCTATACCAGATGCATCTCCACACACGACTGACTACCAAACAGTTTACCTTCTTTTGTTTTCGAGACACCGCGCACACACATACCCATACTCACATACTACGCAGTCAATTTAGCACATAAAATTACACATATCTCAACATAAATAACTCATTGTGAAGAATTTTTTCAGCCATATACATGCTATACGTTTCATTGATATCGGTTGATACAGAACATGCAACAATTATCGAAAAATGGACAGCAACATAGAGTTCTTACAGCTATAAGCTGATAGTCGTTCTATTCTGCGAGTCAGTGATACTCGGGAAGGCGGCTATGAAGTAGAGAGGAGAGAGCGGGTTTCCTATTTATACAGATTCGGTGAGCGTTGACGATGCAGAGGACCAATTCCCCGGGGCTGACCACGGCTCTTGTGGTACCAATCTAAGTCATTGATGGGACTATCGCTGTGGACGGACGGCCACGTCACTGCCAGCCGGGGTTCCTGTAGCCACTGCTTTTCGACAGGACCAGATGTGACTCACGTAAGCGGGGGCCACAAGCTCTGACCTCGCTCGATGCTGATGGACGTTCCGTGGACTTGTCCCGACTGTCCCTCCATGGTTCAGGTTCGCGTGTGCGTCACTACCTAGGGACTTACGCAAGCGGGCTGCAATCGCGAAGCAGAAGGCCAGAAAAAGCAACGCTGTTCTGCACTCCGGCGCCCCATGCCTCTGCGGGAACGAACGACAATACATCGTCACACTCACATTCATCGACAAATTATCGTCACTTGGAAGAATATTTGGAATTAAGGCATATGGCAAATATTACCACAGACGACCCCACAAATGCAGGATACTATCTGCCACATCACGGCGTAATCAAGGAGTCGAGCCAAACTACCAAACTCTGAGTTGCGTTTGACGGATCTGCACCAAGCACCACCGGAGTTTCTCTATACGACACCCTTCATATTGGACCCAAGTTGCAAGAAGATTTATACTGCATATTCCAGAGATTCCGATTTCACCAATATGTGTTTACTGGCGACGTTAAGAAGATGTACCGGAAATTCCTCGTTCATGCAAAAGATAGAAAATAGCAAGGAATATTTTGGCGGGGAGCACGAGGTGGGTATGGGTTCTCAGGGCATAGTACCACGCCCTGGGAAACCCCGAAGGAGCTGATATTTCCCTATAGTCGGGTGGCGGTTGGTCGGTCCCTTGGGACCCGTCAGTTCGCTGATCCGGTGCGGGGAATTTCGGAGAAGTTGGCGGGCCCATGCCTGCCAAGACCACTCACTTCTCCTTCTCGTGGGGCGCCCTGTCACCCTGGACCGGCCTTGACTGGGGTAGGGTCGAAAGAGTGAGTGGCACCAGGATGGCAACCGTTGTTGACGACTCTGGCGATAAACAAATACAATGGACAAAGGAATGAATGCAAAAAACGTTTACGGTGCAGGGGACGGATACCCCAGTACCGGCAGAGTTGCGGGTAGTGAAGTGGGCCCCCCCCTGTGTCGTCATCTTCCGACCACGGCCACTCGGGGGTGGACCGCCAGGCCCCCGTTTGCGTATCTACACCTGGCGGATCAATGGGAATCAGGAGGATGGAGGTGTCCGAGGAAGACAGGGAACCTCCAAGAAGAGTAACCAGGGCTGCCGCGCGGTGGACGTAGAGCACCCAGGAGAACGATTTCCTCGTTCTGGCCTCGAGAGGCGACACCGCGCTGCCTATGGTAATAGGAAGACCGCGGGCACGAGCGAGGTCCGCCGACGAGGAGTCGGTCGCCTCGTTCGTGTCATGCTCATCGGTGGCTTCGACGGAGTCCCGGGGCAAGAAGAGGAAACTTTCAAGCACGACCCTGGACGTCTTGGAAGAGCTGAGGATGCAGGTGAGGACGATTTCGCCGGAGGACATCAGCGCCGAAGTAGACAGGCAGCTGTCCGAAATAATGAGGGGTGCGACGACGTCGTCCAATCTGAATGGGACGTCTGTCAAGACCCTGAGGGATGTGGTGAGTTTCCTCGCCGCCGCATGAACAAACGAAACATCGTAGAGGACGGCTGCGATACACGGCAGCAACGCTGGGGCGACCAGACTCGCCGATGCGAGGATGTCTGTGATAGAAGGAAAAATCGCAGCCCCACGCAACGAGCTGGCAAGGGGGGCTGTCCGTGTGCACGAGTTCCCGCGGTGTGGTGGCACGTCTTCCGAGTCTGGCCACCCTCTGCGCGAGGGTAAGAGCGAGAGTGAGTGTCTCGCTGCCGTGGAGGAGGGTCGAGGAGATCGGATCCTCCATAATCAGAGCGATCGAGGAGCGTTTCGGGGGCTGCCAAATGTATAACCCCGCAACGCGGCAGAGATCACCGGAGCGATCTGCGGCAGGTCACACTGCCACCGCCGTCGAGATGCCATCTCCAACACCTCCGAAGAGGCAGGAGGGAGACGAATGGAGAATGGTGGCATCGAAAGGGACGCAGAGGAAGGAGGCCAGGAAGAAGAGGATTGCAACTGCTGCTGGAGATGCGGCGATAAAATCGGAAGGGCTGCGGCGCCAGTGTCAGTACCACTGATGACGAAACGCCGGCAGCAACAGCAACCACAGAGGAGGACGATTGGCGCACCAAAATAGCGGTTGTGCCGCTATCGAGGCGAAAGGGCCGACGTCGACATCAAGGATGGCCTCGCTCCCTCGCACACCGTGGACATCTGCGGTGACGTTAACACTCTGCGAGGGATCAAAGATGTCCTACGCCGAGGTGATAGCCACGGCTAGGCAGAATGTCCCACTGAAGGAGATTGGCGTCACGTCAATGGGGATGAGGA